>JAYMFX010141434.1:0-12180 GCA_036784945.1 Monocelis spectator | reverse complement strand
CGATTCCTCAAATCTTTTATTCCCAGCAGTATACTGAACTTTTAAAATGTTTGTTTCAATTTTTATTATGTTGTTTTTATTTTTTTAACTCTTTTTTTATCTATTCTAGCTGCATTATGTTAATTTTTATGTCATGTCAGACTAGCGTGTCTTTAAAAAAATAAAAGGTTTTTATTATTATATTGTTCTATATGTAGAGGTAAGTGTCGGTGTATGATTTTCAGTTTGCGGGCATGCAATAACCATAGAGATCAGGCAATTTATTTTCTCTGCCAGAGCAAACGTAAGATCTCTACTATGGCAATGACTGCTTCTGGGCCGGAAGAGCGCATATATATACATATATGCCTTGATTGCAAACAGCGCGACTGTATTAATACCGATTTCTATGGTAGACATGAAATCAAAATGAGCATAACGATGACATTATACAATTTCTATGCTACTGTGGTCAAGCTTTACATTAACACACCGAACTTAACTTAATTAGTAATAGGCCTTAAGTGTTTCGTTTTCAGCAGCGATTGTACATTAAATATTACAATTTATTTACCTATAGGGTATCAACATCGATCAGTATATTTTACTGCCTTCGATTTCCTTGAAAGTTTAAATGTTAATTTTTGTACTCACTAACGTTTTTACTTTAAATAAATAGTTTATTTCACTGATTCTCTGCATGCGAGCTATCGATCGATTGCAATTCAATTCAAAGATCAGTTTTGTCTGCACTTTATCGAGTATTTTGCTCAACACAACAACTAGACTTATTCCACATACTGATCATTTTGATATTATTGGTCAGATATAGACCAGCTTCACTAGTAGATGTATAAATAAATGTTTGGAAATAAAAATCAGAGTCAAATCAAAAGTGAAAATTGTTTTTTGATAAAAACAATTTTATTTTCAACAGGCATACAAAAGTGCGAATTTCAATTTCCATGAGAAAGCATAAAACAACTAGAGTACATATTATTATATATGCGCTTCTCTAGTTTAATAACTATTAACAGTATAGATAGAGCTTGATAAAGTAAATAATGTGATATGAAAATATAAGAATTACAGATTGAATATCGCTTTCTTTTATTAAAAGAACATAAAAATGAGGTAATCATACATCAATGATAATAAACTATTCGAGATTACCCCATCCTCATAGTTTAAGAAAAGCTATATAAAAATATGAATGTTAAAAAAAAATCAATATTTTCAAAAATTGAAATACCAATCTTACTTGATTCTTTCATTTTAAAGGAAATTATATGATTCAACGCAATAAGAACTACACCATAATCAATAATCAACAATCAGATTAACATTATTTTATCGCATCCTACAACTCATAAACAACACTAACAACACCATAGAATGAAAAACTCTAAAACAGATTATTATCATATTATAAGTAAGCAGCGGTCTTAATGCTGAAATTACATCGCAAATAGGCACAAATAGCGAAATCTGTATTTGAGTGACCAATATTGAGGAACATGATACGAACTACTAACTACTATCATAAGTAATAAAGAATATTATAACGAATTATCAAATACGATCTTGAATACGAAATAAACTCTAGATTGTATCCTTTCCAGACATAATAAGCACTAATTTTTATTCCTTTTAGTATTTCTTTTTCATGCCTCTGTTTCTATAAATAAGATGCATTAATAAATAAACCATATGATCTATGTTAAGTATAAAGTTAGGAACATAATTATTAATAATAATGAGTATAGTCTGTGCCCTGTTACACAACAATATAGAGAAATCAACGCATCAACTCTAAAACATTAAGTAATAATGTACAACACATACAACAAACACATCAATGGTGGATGTAAGGATGGCTTCTCACTTAAGAAGAGAAGTCTCTACCCTACTACTACATACAAGCAAGTAGAAGAAAGGTTTGAAATGCATCGCAGCAAAAATTTGACTAAGAGACTCAACTCCTGAATACGATCGATCGTAGAATTAAAATGGGAATTCCCTCTTTCAGAGAATGAACTAAAAATAGAATTCATCTTGTTCACTTCCAAAATGAACATCTCTTGATTATCTCGACAACAATTTAAAATCAACGCATTCTAAGAGTATTATCATTAGCTATCAATCTGATAAAACAAACCAGCATCATCTCAACATCGTTTTAATGACAGTTCAATTCACTAATCAAAAAGACCAGGACAGAGATACACGGAGAAGGATTTTTATCCACAGCTGACATCGCCTTGCATTTTAAAAGATTAAAAGAGATATACTATTTATTGGTGATGATGTTGTGGCGAGCAGTTAGAGGCACCACAATGGACTAAACATTCGAGGAATGATAGTAAATAAAGGAAAAGCACATGAAGATAAGATGAAGTATTTATTATAATATGATGTGGATGGTAGTAATCTGATTAAAATAGTGTGAGTTACTATCTCAACTTCACTTTCTATTTACACAATGAAATGAGAGAGAGAGAGAGAGAGATATGTACACACGAGATAAAATAAAACATGAATCTCTTAATGCAAGTATCCCTTAAACTACACTATCGATGAAGGGTAAATGAATCGAATGGAACCTAACAGTGCATCTAAATGCCCATAGTCAGCCTAACTATCAACTCCTTTAATATTTCCCAGATTCATCATAATTATATACCGCTAATAAAAATAAAATAAAATTGGAAATATTTAATAGTTGAGTAGTCTAATAATGATGATAATTAATATGATTCAGTGATAACTCTCAGTCAGTACAGGGGCCCTTCTCCTGTCACCAGTGCGCCAATCCGGCACTGTTATGTGGAGGTAGAGGCCCGCTGCTCTTCCCACCGCTCTGCTGATGCTGCTGCTGTTGGTGATGATGATGGTGGTGCTGGAGGAGGGCGGCATCTCCCGGATTGAGCACCGCCGGGTGGTGCGCCGAGCTGAAGTGCGTCGCCGGCAATGTGTACCAGGTGGCTGTTGGTTGATGTGGGTGTGTATCAGTGGACACCATTGGTAGAGGGAACATATCGGGCGGTGGATGGGGATGCCACAGAGGATTGCCACCACCACCACCAGCAGCGGTGTTATTGGAAGAGGGGGTATTGGTGGAGCTGAGTGCGACCCCACTATTCGATTGGTTAGGGTGATTAGAGCTGCCTGGTAACCAGTTATCACTGCAGTAGACACAAGCAAACAAACAAATTATAAACTTGCAATTCAGATTATTTTATTTGGTTGCTATGCCCTACAAAACTATGCAATATAAAAGGTCAAAATGTTTTCCAGTTTTACAATCATGGCCTTCAAATTTCCTTAGCAACAAATTAAGATTGACTAGCAACGCCCCTTGGTAGTAGTCTGTCTGTCTGTGATGAGATGTGATTATGTAATAATTTAGAGCACAGATTGCAGGAAACTCTTACACGAAGTGTGCCATCCCAGAGGAGCTCCCACCACCACCACCACCAGCTGTAGCTGAATTGTGAGCAGCAGGATTGGCTGTGAAATGCATTGGGTGCATGGCCGGACCCAGCTGGGCGTGTGCCCCCATGTCACTGCCACTGTTGAGATGAAAGTGACTGTTATGATAGTCGGTGGCAGTCCGCGAAGAGGATTGCACCGTGGTGTTGCTCGCTCTCTGGTATTGGCGGCCAGCGGCAGGCCACAGTTCACCAGGGCCGCTATTACCCAGATTTGCAGCATTGTGCAGTCCATTGGGACCTCCAAAACGAGAAGCCGTATTAGCGTCCATTGCGCCCCCTAAATTGGGATCCAGACCACCTAAAACAGATTTATAATGAATGAATATTTACAAGCGAACTCCACAAATGCGGCCCCCCCTCATAACCGAGTGAAAGCATGAACTCTTACTGGCTGCCATAGCTGCGTAGTGCTCCATAGAGAACAGTGAATTGGTATTGGAGGTTACACTGCCCTGGTGCGGTGCTCCATTATTAGAATTTCCTTGCGCAGCCGTATTGTTGGAAGAGGAGGGAATGGAGAACCAATTGAGCGTGTGGTGCATGTTAGAGAGTTGCTGCATGTCTAGGGCAGTGGGATAGTGGGTGGGAGGTTGCATCGAGTGATAGGAGACCACAGGCGGGGCTACCACACCGCTGTTGCTAACTGCTCCTGAACCACCACTGCCCACTGAAACATGGTCGCGACCTGATGTGGGATTACTCACCGGGTCTCTCCGACCTGAACTGTGCAAATTCATGCGGTTGAATTGGTCAGAGTTGATTAATTGATCAACCGAGGAGTCCCACGTCCCCACCTATCAAATACGAATACGCAGAGATTTATTAAAATATCTCATTGACATTTCTGAAAGTAAAGAAAACAAACTATGGAGAAACTATCCCCACCCCACCCCACCTGCATCAATGTGGATCCGGTTGAGTTGGGGGCCAGTCTATCAGCAGGGTTCACATTCTGATTAGTGAGAGCAGGCCGGTCTCGCGGATAGGACGATTGGGAACCATTGAAATTGTTGAAATTAAGGGACTTCCCTCTGGACTCGTAATTGTGAGATTGAGCGGCGATTGGTCGGCCCAGCATCTGATTATTGCCACCAGGATAGCGATTAGGGGGTCTCACCTGATAAGAGGAACCCTTAGCACCACCTCGGAGGGAATGCTCATGCGACTGACAGTAAAGACTATTATTGACAGGATTGACAGGATGAGCGAAACCTCCGAAATTGGATGTGACCATACTATCTACCGGTCCACTCAATGGGGTGCAGGGTCCACTACCGCTGAATCTAGGAGGAAGGTCCTTTTGGAATTGTTCGCGATTCTGATTGTTCAAAGCTTGTTTACCTACAATGAAAATAAACAGTTAAATGAATTGATATCCTTATGACAATGAACTCAACTGTGAGGGAATGAAAGGCCATAACAATGTAACTTACTCAGTATGGGAGTACCATTTGGAGAGATGCTCATAGTCATTGCATTGTCTGATTGAATATTCTTTGGTGCAGCTGTAGCGGAGTCGATGGAATTGATTAATGATCGCTGCTGGTTAATGTAGCGAGTGATTTCTGGATTGGTGATGAGACCAGCGGGTTGACTTGGACCGCTAACTGATGAGGAATATTTCATAGTTTTGTCGGTGTCATTACCTATCAACTGACTGTGAAGAGCAGCAGGAGGAGGAGGAGGTGAAGGACAGGATGATGGAGATAGATTCAGGGACAGGCTACAATAACAACACATACAGTTTAACACATTCATTCATTCATTCATCCAATCATTCATTCATTCATTCATCCAATTATTCATTCAATCATTCATCCATCCATTCATTCAATCCAATCATTCATTCATCCATCCATTCATTCATTCATTCATTCATTCATTCATTCAATCATTCATTCATTCATCCATCCGTTCATTCATCCATTCAATCATCCATTCAATCATCCATTCATTCAATCCAATCATTCATCCATCCATTCATTCATTCATTCATTCATCCATTCAATCATCCATTCAATCATCCATTCAATCATCCATTCAATCATCCATTCATTCATCATGACAGTTTAATAGAATCTTCACCTTTTTTGTCTGGTAATTTTGAAATCATGAAAGTTCATATCGTGCTGCTGCTGTGAATTTAGATTGGAAGAGTTGATATTGGAGGAGGCAGTTACTAAACCACTGCTGGTTCTATTGCGGACCCGCTGCTGCCTTTGATTCACAAAATTGTCGTCATTATTTGAGAGGGAATGGGCAGTCATATCGATAATGCGACTGCCTGCGGATGGAATGGAAGAATCATCGAATTCACTGCTCTTCAATATCTTGTGATCTCTCTGCTTCTCATTAGAATTAGAGGTCCATTCTGTGATTAGAAAAGAAATATTAAATAACAATTAGTTACTATATTTAATGAGTTCAATGACATTCAGAGTTCGGGTTAAAATTTACTGGAATCTCCTCTAGCAGTTGTTGTGGTATTGGATTTCAGTGGACCACCATAACTGCCCGGCTGCCGATTGCCACCCCCCTGTTGACAAGAATAATGGTCACGCGATTGATTTGACTTCCATGATTGACCTTTAGGTGGACCCGATCTGGGATATTTATTGTAAGAGGAGATATAAGCTGGAGGCATGGAAGGGGCTGGAGGTTGTGATATCGGGGAGGTGAATCTATTCCGAGGCATTCCACCTGGAAGAAAGAATAACTCAAATATTAGAAGGAAGGCCTGAATTTAAAACTTGTGATGACACTTAACTAATCAATTTATTATTTTATGGAAATGTTCATTTAAATCAATCACCAAAAGTGGATCCAAAAAGATTTTATCAACTGGAAAAAGATGTTGACTATTTACCCGAACCAAAAGGGTTTTCTATAATACGCTGAAATAGTGTGTGACGTCAGGATAGAACATTTGATTGGCTCTCAGGATATGAGAATCTCTCTCTATGAGGAATTCCCTATCTCTAAACCAATAAGGCGCTCCCTTCCAGTCGCTGCTGAGATATAAATAGACTGTAACTATAGCAACGAGTGCTTGGTCCAGTAGTGACGTCACCACTCTATTCTAGCGTCTAGAGAAGGATCCTCTTACATCTCTCGTTTCTAGGAGGAACTAAGAATATTTAGTTAACTGTGAAACAAACAGTTCATACTTTGGCGCTGCTTGCCGAATTGCATGACATGAGGGTGAGTGCCGCCAAATGGAGGCGCATAAAATCTCGGCGGTGGAAAATTATTGAAAGGATATGGTTGAGGATGTTGATTTGGGGCATAGCCAGCAGAGAAACCAGCAGAGTGCAGCATGGAGTTGCCCGGCTGACATCCAGATTGATAAAATGATTTTTTGTGACTCTTGCTGCTCAAATGAGAATGATTCTGCTGAGAAGTATTATGACTTTGTGCCTTCTTTCTAGAGGGAGGGCTAACTGGATATTGACCGGGCAGACGATTACTCGGCTTTTCAGGAGGGGGACTCGGTGATCGGGGATATTGACCAGGGAGACGAGGCGCCTGAAATAATCAATAATGAGTCAATATCTAATGATCACTTGTTAATCAATAATGAGTCAATGTCTAATGATGATCTTAACAATCAATAATGAGTCAATATCTAATGATGATCTTAACAATCAATGAGTTAATATCTAATGATGTTCACTTGTTAACAATCAATAATGAGTCAATATCTAATGATGTACCTTTTCACGCTCGGACGCGCTCGATTGTTCCACTGTGTCCGCGAGTTCAGTCGCAGGGCCATTGCAGATGAGGGCTGCAATGGATTGACTCCCAATACCGAAATGGTAGCGCTTCTTAGACTCACCAGTTTGAATCAGTGCCAACAATTGTGGATAGTTGAGGGCCAGCACTCTCGAGAGATGGAGCAGGGTCTCTATTCGGTGCTCCTCACTGCAAGAGGGCTTGCTGTACATGCATGTGAGCTCCACATCTTCCAATTGAGGTAAATAAATCTACAAGGAGATAATCAAAGATTGAGAATCTTCCGGACAAGAGGGAATTAATCGATGCCATTCTCAAACAGACTCTGGAATAGTTCAGCAATTTCTGATAAATATTTACCCGCATTTTCACAAATTCTGGTAATTGTTGGATGAACTCCCAATCGATCTCCTCCTTACAAGCAGCATCATCATGTGTGACAGGCGGATCGGCGGTGTCCATTGACTCCTCTTCCTGCAGTTGCCTCTTGCGGCTGCTGCATTGTAGCGGAGCAGCAGTTTTTGTATTAGGGAGTGTATGGTGATTATTATTGGTGAAATACTGGTGCAAGGTGTTCATGCAGTCAACAAATGCGGCTGGCAGTGCGCACACACACAGCTGCTGCTTGGATGATTCTGAGGAAGACTCGACTGAATTAAATTAATAGTCATTCAAATACATTAATCTCAAAAATAATTAAAAAAGAGAAGGTGACATAGATAGATCGACCTTCAAATGTCTATGAGATCAGCCAGTTCTCTCATCTGATCTTTGCCGAAACTTTCCTCTGCGACAGAGAGAGATAAGACCTCACAGTTTCATTTACGGGTAGAGAGATCGCAAAACTCACTAACTCGCGATATCCATGCAAATTGGCTGTCAACCAATGAGAATCGAGTATTTCCGCCATTATTATGGTTTTGCGAATAAAATGACGATCAAATAATATGATCAAGACTGGAGAATCTATTCGAAAACATCCACCAAGAGCATCAGATAGATAATAAAGTATTCACCTTCTTCACTTTCCACTTTCACTTCGACGAGACCCTTCTTCAGAGCCAACTTGTACCAAATTAATAGAACAACAACACAGGGCATTGCTGAAGCTGACAATGGACTGGTGGGAGAACTTTGTGCCGCGTGGTGTTTACCGGAGTGAGTAGGAGTGGTGGACTCGCACAGAGCACCGATCAAATTGGATGTGGACTGGAGCAGCAGCTTACACCAGGAATAATCGCTCTCGAGGATCTTCTTAAGGGATTCGGAGCTCATTTTCTCCTCCTAATATAATCGAATCATTTATTAAAACATCATTAACAACATATCAAGGAAATAATAGTTTGGGACACTTTTGGCCCAAAAGATTGAAACCCTCTCTGTATGACAGTTTTTATTTATATATTTTTAGTGCCCCGAAAAGCTTGGTCCTTTTCCTGAAGAGGAGAGTTGAACAGGCGAATTAGGGGTTTCTGTTTTAAAGATAAGATATTTTGAGTTTCTCTGCATTGGCAGTTTTTCTTAGTTTTAATTTAATGAAGAAAACATTGAAATGTCAAATGAACTGTGAATTCTCCCGTAGAAAATAGTGTAATTTGATCAATTAAGATTAGTTTTTACAATCAGAACAACGTTTCCTAAAGTATTTAGATCGATATTATGCGATTGAAAAAACTTGTATGCCCGATTATTAATGAAGATTTGATGAAAGAACAGCCTAGTTAGGATTTAAAATGGCTAATAGTAAGTCAACCAAACACAACAATATGTAAACTAGAATAATCTCGAGCGCCCACAGACGTATGTTTCAATTTATTAATTGTTAATTAGTCATTTCATTCGATAAGATTGAGATTGAGATCATACCTCCTGTTCTTCTTCCTTATTTGAGTCCTTATTCAACTGGGCGAGACTCTGTCTGGTTGCATTGTATCGAGTGGTCTCTCGATGCAGAGAATACAGCTGCACAGCGGTGATATGAAAGAGATCTTCATTCGTATATTTCTCCAGTTGTTGCGGCAGCAGACTAAGAAATCGAATCCACAGAGTACGAGCTTGAGATAGATCTGGACAGAATGAATAAATAAACAGTTTATCGGCCAATATAATAATAATAATGTTATTGTTGCTGTTGGGTAGATATAAAAGAGTAGCAATTTACTCTTCTTCCAATAGATGGCAGCATGATATTGTAGGAATGCTTTCACTAAAGTGTCGGACAGATTGTGACCACCTTTCCTGTTAGAGGTATTGGTCTGCTGCAAGTAGTTCTGAGTTAGGGCGGGTTGCTCTCTGGTGAGTCTGTCAAAGAATTGGTCAACATCCAATAGACAATCCCTCTCAAGTTTGGAATCCCGGCTAACAGCCAGCAGACAGCGAGTAAAGTGATATGCAATGGCTAGCAATCGACTCTGGATAAGATAAAATAGTTTTAGTGCTAAAAATGTACGTATAAGTATATTTATCATCATATCCTTTAGACAATACAATGAGGTCTAAACAAAGTGTTAATTGCTGTACACAAATTAGTTAAAAATATTTTGTTACATTTTTAGGTGTTTTTTTGAAATCGTTTTTGTTATTGCGAGACATGTTTTTCGATCTCTTTTCTAAGTGTTATTGGAAATATTCAATCCAATTTCAAACGATGATAAATGATTAACTCAAAATCAAAAAGAAAATTCATCGTAAAATTTAAAAAAGAGAAGATTTTGTTGATTTTCGATTGCCAGTCTTAAAAGGTTTATCTAACGCTTTTATTGAGTTCTCCACCTAGTCTTCTGTGTAGATTCGCATCCTTTATCATGGAAGAAGTAACACTTAAAGATTCTATCACTGGGAATGGATGAATAGAGTAGAACTCCAGTAAATTACTCGTAAAATGAAATTTTTAAATAACCAACTAACTCTATGTCCCTTCTGAAAATAGATTCTACAGTTCGGATATGTCTATGATCTATTTATTAACCCTTACATAGAAATATGACATTTGTTTTCTCTCTAAAGTCTTATTATAATAATCTATGCCTCAGGTGAGAATACAAATTATTAAAATCCGAGATGTACTGAGTGTTAAGTTAAGGGGAAAAATTTAAAAACTGATTGCAAATAAATATATTTATTGTTTATATATTTTCCAGTTACAATGATCTAAAATACTAAGAATTTATAAGAGAACATTTGATATCATTCATGAGCCAAATACTATCAACTGTCAACTCAAAAAATGTCTCCACTAGAAAGTCTAAACTGATTCTATTAATGCATTGGAATGGATTGATGTGTAAGGATATCATCTCCTGTCTGACACCTCAATAATTTCCAAATATAAGATCGATAATCCGACGAATTAACGAAATAAAAGATGAAATTGCACGCATTGTTGGTAAAGTAAATGCCAAACATGAAAGTGTATAGGGCATGGTACTGACTGCTCGACATGTAAGTCCAATATGGCCGAATGGAACTCGTATAGATGACGAAAATATTAGCCGGCAGACAAAACAACAAATTAATCAACGATAAGCCCAACATCAGGCGCACAGCCTGTTGTGACTTCGTTGACATTTGAGAGTCCTGACCGAACTTACGTCGCAGTAAGATAGTCAACACGCCAGCATTTGTGATGACCAGAACAATTTGACTCTGCCAGTTAGTCACCGCGTCCAACAAATAGATCAGAGAAATCATGGAGCTCTCGGCGTAAGCGCAAACCAAACTCGGTCTCTTGAAAATATCGGCATTCAGGCCGAATAGACTTTTGGTGCAATTTAAAAGGAAAAAGATGGAAAATATCAACCATTTCATTCTCTTGTCGCAAATACTTTTCACTCTCAATGGCGCAACCACAGCCACGAATCGCTCAATAGCCAACATCTCCAACAGAAATGACGACCCATCTTTAGTGAAGTAAATAAGAACGGCGCAAATTTTGCAAACAACCCCGTTAGCAATCCAAAAATCATAATTTAAATTCATCACCAGCATAATATTCAACGGATAATTCAACAAAACTAACAGATCACAAATAGAGATACCGAAAAGCAAACGTCTCGCGAATTTATTCAACTTCGTCGTAATGTGAAAATAATAGCAATTGTAGGTGTTTGATAAAGAGCCAACTACAATGATAAAAAAGTAATAAATACCAGTTATGCGTCTCAGCAAAGCCACATCAATCGTATAAGGCAAATCCACCGTATCATTTCCCATATTCTTCAACAATTTTCAAACTCAAGAGTGAATGAATTAACATCAACTTTATTTAACAAGAGGAATATCAGATACCTATTGGTAAATTCCATTTGATTTTGAAGGCATCCAATAAAATAACTGAATATTTCTTTAAAGTGGCATTATAGTTTATAGAGTATAATAGTTTTTGAGTGAATGAAGTCTTCTTTCTCTTAATTCCAATTTGTTATCTTATTCATAGATATAGATTCCCATTTGAGGGTATTATTCATAGATATGGATTCTCATTTGAGGGTATTATTCATAGATATAGATTTGAGGGTATCATTCATAGATATAGATTCTCATTTGAGGGTATCATTCATAGATATAGATTCTCATTTGAGGGTATTATTCATAGATATAGATTCTCATTTGAGGGTATTATTCATAGATATAGATTCATATTTGAGGGTGGACATGTCTGCTAAAGCATAACAAAACCATCGATATACTGTATGTACGCTCCTTAATGAACAAAGATGGTGTTCCTAAAACCTTAACCAGGTTCTCGATTAGACTATTGCAACTACCCTTCAGGAGACCTTGAATGGCTAACAGTGGCAAAGCGCATTCGGATGAAGATTGCCAATTGCGATCTTCGAACCATCGACTACTTACTTTCCAAAGTAGTCGATATGAATCTTCAATCCTCATATGAGAATCTATATCTATGAATAATACCCCCAAATGAGAATCTATATCTATGAATAATACCCTCAAATGAGAATCTATATCT
>JAYMFX010141323.1:376-12181 GCA_036784945.1 Monocelis spectator | reverse complement strand
AATAATTAAATATTCATTTTTTCCATCTACGTATCCACATATCCACTTTTGACATATCCACATATCCACATATCCACATATCCATACACATATCCACTATGATCCATTTCGGCCGCCATATAGCTCACTCTCAAAATGATTAAAAGCTCATTGGATTTTTTTTCCTCTTTATTCTGACTTGTTAGGACGTGCACTAAACATTTATAACAATGACATCTCAGTTTGTTTTAATTATTCTTTTAATATACGCCGCGAATTCAAATTTCTAACATGTTCAAATAGCTAAATACCCTTGTATAACATTAAACAAATGTCTCTTAGACTATATTATAACAACCCTGTAAAATGAAAGCATTTACTATAATGATGCTTGAATCAATCATTTAAATCAATCAATAGCAATCATTTGAGTCAGATTAATAATACGTTCAAACTAATGAAGATCGTTTTGCGAGGATCCATGCGACATCAGAGCAGAGGAAGGATTAAAGGATAAATTGTCAAATAGAAAAATTCCCCAAATTTAGAAAAAATTTAAAAACATATCTTTAGAATAACTACCTTTACTGCTAGAGTTTATTTCAATTCGAAATTGGAAGTTTTAGATTATATGGGTATACCATAACATTCTTAATAAAGAAAGAAAGAAAATGTCTGCTAAAAAATAAAGAATGAAGTTTCATCAGCGCAATTTTAACACTTAAATCCAACAATTAGATCTATAATTAGAACTGTTAACATCGTCACATATAATGAAAACAGTTATGGGAGATATATTATTGATGCATTAAGTTCTACAGTTGACTTCGTATATAGTCAACTGGAGTAATATGATTTAATCTTATCCCTCAGAACATTCCCCCTGAATTCTGCCTACTCAGATGAAGTTAATATCTAAGTAACCAAGACTACTTATAGTCTTGAATCTGCCATTCAGTTTGGGAAATTGCTGACGTAGATAAATTTCACTCACTCTACTCTGAAAGCAGTGCGTAGAAGCGCTCCCCTCTCCCTATTCTTCTCCTCCAAAAGTTAAACTAACGGCAAAGGAAAAATACGTCATTCTCCATCACGATGCTCAACTGCTTCTAAATTATCCCAATAGATTTGAATATCGATTCGAGAATCGTGTCGCCAGATAGGCAGAATTTCCTCTACATTGTGTTTGTTCTTCTATTTATCTTCTTAACTGGCTTGCTCCAATGCTGTCTCCTCATCTAAGCAGTTCCTTCATCACAACCACTAATAAGCGAGCATTTTCTTTAGCAGATGAATAAAAATGACTACGTTACATTCTACTTTCGCAGTTATTTTTAGAGGCGACTATTCTTCATACTACGTCGCCATATTGAATTAGAAACCTTTGAAGGGTTTCGTAACTATAATCTACAGTTAACTTATTGTCATTTATTTTAGACACTTTCCTATTTCTAAATGATGAAATTATCACTCATTTTGTGCTTCATCGCATTGTGCGCAGCTAAAATTTATGCAAGTGGACATAAAGATAAAGATTATGTTGTTACAAATGAATGGCATACCGTGTTTCATAATGATATGACACCAGAAGACGCAAAACGGGTTGCTGAAGAGACTGGATTTCGATATGTTCGACAGCATATGAAACGACCGAATGAATTCATATTCAACCATGATGATGTACCGACTATGTCCGCCACAGGCAGCATAAAACATCACAAGATTCTAAATGGCCATCCCAGAGTCAAGAGAGCAATTCAAGCAAAGGGATACAGGCGCGAAAAGAGAGGATTTAAACCTTCTCCCGGAGTTAAAAAAGGAATACCACAAAGGGAACCAGCTCATGAAGACACCGGTAAGGAACCGAATGATCCTCTTTTTAAAAAAGAATGGTATATTAAGAACACCGGTCAAGCAGAGGGCGTACCGAATCTAGATTTGAACGTGATGTCCGCCTGGGCTCGTGGCTACGCAGGTAAAGGTGTAACTACAGCTATTATGGATGACGGGATTGATTATCTACATCCAGATATTGCCCCCAATTACAATGCAGAAAGCAGTTATGATTTCAGTAGCAACGACCCCTATCCATACCCCCGGTATACAGATGATTGGTTCAATAGCCATGGAACGAGATGTGCTGGAGAAGTAGTTGCTGTCCGAGACAATAAAATTTGCGGGGTAGGTGTTGCCTATAAATCTAGAATTGCTGGACTCCGTATGCTTGATCAACCATACATGACTGATCTAATCGAAGCTGCCGCCATGTCTCATGACCGAGACAATATCCACATTTATTCCGCCAGTTGGGGACCCACTGATGATGGTAAAACTGTTGACGGTCCAAGAAATGAAACCATGAATGCAATTGTAGAAGGTGTTAATCTCGGTCGTAAAGGCAAAGGCTCCATTTATGTTTGGGCTTCTGGTGATGGTGGAGCTCAAGATGACTGCAACTGTGATGGATATGCCGCAAGCATGTGGACTATCAGCATTAACTCCGCCACCAATGATGGTCAAACCGCCAGCTATGATGAATCATGCTCTTCAACCTTGGCATCGACATTTTCGAATGGCAAAGCTTGGTATACTGAAGATGCTGGAGTAGGTACCGTTGATCTTTATGGAAATTGCACTCTTCATCACTCTGGAACCTCCGCTGCCGCTCCTGAAGCAGCTGGAGTATTTGCTCTCGCTCTGGAAGCAAATCCTGATCTTTCCTGGAGAGATGTTCAGCACATTACCGTCCTAACTAGCAAAAGGAATCACCTATATGATCGAGATGGTCGCCACAATTGGACTGTAAATGGTGCCGGTTTGGAGTTTAACCATTTGTTTGGATATGGTGTTCTGGATGGTGGAGACATGGTGCATGTTTCAGAGGCGTGGAGTAATGTTCCCGAGAGATTCCATTGCATAGCCGGTGAGATCAAGAAGAAGCACCATTTCAATGTTACAAAGGCTCTTATTTTGGAGGTAAGAATTAACTTTGAACTTGTTACTTTGTTTCCATGTTTATCTGAATTATTTATTTACACAATACCTTTTTTGATGTCAACAGTATTAGCTGTATAGACTAAACCTTACAAAGTTTCATTGTTTCTATCAAAAGGTGGACACAGACGCATGTCAAGGCGATGCAGCCAACAATGTCAACTTTCTGGAGCATGTTCAAGCTTTCATTACTTTGAAAGCGACTAAGCGAGGTGATGTCACCCTGTTTTTGACCTCCCCAATGGGCACGACTTCTATGATTCTGAGCAAGCGACCCCTAGATGACGACAATACCCATGGCTTCACTAAATGGCCCTTCATGACCACGCATACTTGGGGAGAAGCACCAAAAGGCGTGTGGCGATTAACTGCCACATTTGACACGGAGGACTCCCTATCCCATGGCATTATATCAGAATTTGTTTTGGTTCTCCATGGAACTCAGAAGGCTCCATATGCAAATATTCCTGATTCGGTGAGCAAGAATGTTCCAAAGCTTGGTGTTATCAAGAAGCAACATCAAAGCAAGCGATATTTGTCTAAGTAAACAAATTCCTCATCGCGTTCTTACCGAAATGAAGAGCATAATCAAGCAAGCATTGTCAGTAATATTCATTCAAGTTAAAGTTTCCTTATTGAAATGAAGTTTACAGAAACATTTTTGCATTATTTTAGTATACATAATTTGAATGTAATGTAACTGATATAGCATTTGTGCTTTCATTGTTTTAACTGTGTTTTTGTGGTCATTCACCCAATCGTATTCCTATACTTATTTCTAAAAAGATTAACAATTATTTTTTGAATAGAATAACATTTTGTTTCTTTAATGCAATTATTGTTGTAACCAAATAGATAAATTTCTATTAAGAGCTCTATATTCAATAGTTTGTATAATTCTTGTTTTATTGGTGATATGAATATTAACTAATTGAATTTATAGTTTAACCAATGAAATCTATCTATGAGACAGAATTTTTTCTGTCTCAAATAATAAATACTTACTTGCATATTAAAATGGGCATTATAACTTATTAATTAATCTCTTTCTGATCTTATATTTTTACATGATACTTTGTGTCATGCTGGAACTGTCTGTGATTCCCTTCATTTTTTGAGGATAGTTATTTTTATTATTATTATATCAATTCATTTGTGCTGGTATCTCCCTATTTGATTTTATTCTTTCACAGTATTTGTTATGACTCTGTTGTTGTTGGTTTTCTTTGTGTGACAATATGAACTTGTCTATATATTTATTAAAACTTGTTGGGCATAAATACAATGATTCTTTTCTGCTTTAATTACAAACAAAATGATATCTGACAATGCAAATGAGTCTTTTATTTTGCTTTCTTTAATATTTCAATGAAAATGAAAATAAAGCATCTTGTTTTAATTACTCTTGTAATGTTAACCGCTAAATTCAAATTACGCTTATACCTATTGATAAAACAAAAATCTATTTAGTAATTCTTTTAATAACAAGCCAATATAAGGTATAAGGAAGAGAAAGCAATAATTTTAGTAATCCTATCCTACATAAATAAATTGAAATAATTTTTTTATTTTGAAATTTGAAATTCGCGGTGTTAATTAAATTAATAATTGAAACAAAACAACGTCATATTGATGAATTAGAAATGTTCTGTCTTCAAACCTATCAATTAAAACTGCCGTATTTGAGTTTAATCGCATCAACTTTCAAATGGTCGTATAAAAATATATTTCATAGAGTCGAATAGAGTGTAAATTATGCACGACTTGGATACATCTATACATAGGTACACATTCAGTGTACATAAATTAGACAATACTTTGCTGTTCTCTTATTGTTAAACACATAGTCTACATTAGTATATTGCTATGTGGTGCGTTATTCTTAATCTTTTAAAAATATTATATGGTCATTCATTAAACAAGATCAACAAGATCAATCTAAAGAAGCACGGTCTATCTAACAAATGAGATTGATTGATTTCTGTCATATTAGTTCAACAAAATCGGTCGGAATTTGATTGTCATAGAATTTGTTAATTCCTTATCATGCGTGTTTTTATGTTTCAACCAAGCGTGACTCCTTAGATATCTCACTTGATAATTGCAATTGATACTATGGAGTGAGAGACAGGTTCACTTAGTCTGCAACAAAAGGATATGCATCTTCTGTTGTTTCATAAGTGTTTATATAATAGCGATAGATATTAATCAATATATTCTCATTCAAACCTATAGGTATATTTGTTGGTGCTGAGCATGTTATCAGATGCTGACAACAGTTCCCAAAGAAGCACCCAGAAAGCGATAATCAGTGAATTCGTTGACACTACGACAATCAATGGATTGCAGAGACTATTTGTAAAAAATAAGATCAGAAAAAATATCTGGACCGTCATCGTTTGTCTAACCTTTGCCTGCTTCTGCGTTCATTTCTATTACATGCTATCCAACTATCTGTCTTACCCCACAAACACAGAGACCAGTATTAAGGAGGCCAACTTTGAATTTCCCGATGTCACAATATGCGCCAAGAAACCGTTCGATAGGACTAAAACTACCAAGGATCAATTGGGAATCAATCAAGCTACCAGGTTTTGGCATCACGTGTTCTCGGATAAAATTAAAAATCGCGCAAGGAGAGAGGTCTACAGTTCCAGATATGCTCGGATGTCATTCTTTGCATATTCTAAGAAGAGTGACGTGTACTTGGACATCATGAAGCATGTCCACTACTGCATGTATAACAGAAGACCTTGCCGGGAGAGCGACTTCTCCGTGGTTCACATGCCCGACAGACTCAATTGCATCACATTTCACCCGGCCGAGAGGAGCCTAACCAACTCGGGCCGTGACAATGGTCTGAGTATATTTTTAGATACTGGACCAAGCTTCAATGTTCTGTCCGAATATGAAGAGGTACAGAATTACAGTTATATCATATCATATCATATTTCTATATAAATTCATATAAATTGACAAATCATTGCTAGTAGCTAACGGTTGTGAAAGACTGCCTAAATGTGCTGAAATTTGGATGTCCTGATAGTGTATTCAAATTATGAGCTTATACAAACTGTTTTGTTTTAAAGATGTTTTAAGATCAAAGTAAGATTTTAGTATGATATGGAAGGATCTTGACAGATTCTTGAAGATCATTAAGACCCTACAGACATTGAAAGATTCTTAAGAACCTTTAACTAAGAAAGTAGAGAAATCAAAGTACATATTATACTGTTAATATATAATCTCTTTGTATTTCTGTTAGATCTTTGGGAAAAGACTTTTGAAATTTTAAGAATTTTAATTTTGATTAAACATAGTCAAAGCATATGTGGTTAAATCTTAATTACAAATATTTCTGATTAATAACGATTTCTGCTCTTAATACGCGACAGTCTTATATAGCCCAGTTGCAGACACATTTAATCACGATTATCGTGATTAAGACGAAAATTCAATTCGTGCTCTAATTTGAAAATAATCGAATTATTATCTCTATTTTATAGTTGATATCATTTAAACATAGGTAGAGATGTAATAATGAATACAAGGTGATCTATAGAGTGCTGATCTGATTCTCATTCTCAGTGGACAATAAGAAACATGGCAGCTGCATGCAGGCAGGCGAGTTGAATCGCGAGTTTCATTCAAATTATGATTATTATAATAATCATAATTTGAATCACTCTATGTACCATGATTTCCATTTGGTGCATGTTTTTCTTTTTCAATCAATAAACGTTTCTTTCTTTCTTTCATTCGTGATTAGAAGTCAAGCATTACTTCTTAGCGAATCACAGTTGAGTATTCGTTGATGATTTATTTGTCTGCAGCATAGAGTAATAATACACAGAGGTTTCACTTCGCAGATTTCATACAGCAATTACGTAAATAACTTTGTTTAAAATCATAAGGAGTGAAGCCATTTTCACTCCGTGCTTTGATTATGAAAGAGTGCAAATGCCCAGGTTACATCCACTCGGTGAGCAGGGATCAATCGGGTACACAGATTCTACCTGTTGCCTATATGCTCTGGTATATAGTATAGTGGATTAGTGATCAGGAGTTCTGATCACACAGCAGACAGTATCGATATTAATATATACAGATGTAGGCCTCGAATGTATACACTGAAAAGTTCAGAGTGAAACCTCTGTGTGAAACTATATTATTACTCTATGGTCTGCTGAATTTGATATTCTATTTGTCTCCACAATCTCATTTAGACTACCACTCTATATTCACAATTAATAACTGGATTACAACTCTATGCATTTAAATCAAATCAAAAGGAACTTTCGAGATCTGAGAAATAATAAAATTGATAGATTAAAACAAAAATAATTAATCCAGCCATTAATCTCTCTCTCTCTTCTTAGGTTGTAGACAAGAATCTCTTTTGAAAAATGATAATTATATGAATATTAATATCAAATTACTCATTAATTCATTCACAGATCTTGGTTTATGATGGCTTTGAATTGATCATTCACGAGAATGGAACATTTCCTGACATGTCACAGCAGAGTTTCACCATTCAGAAAGGTAAAGCGAATGATCTCAGTCTTACTATGGGCGTTTATGAAAAGGCTTCCACTCCAGTTAATCTGTGCAGAATGAAAAACGATTGGGATGAATGGTGTCTGAATCCGCAGAACAGTTCCACAAAGCACATGCTATTCCACAAGAGTAGAGCTACGTGCAGAATCTATCGCGACCAAATGAATGCATTGAATAGCTGTGGATGTTGGAGAGATGACAAGATCATTCCCTGGAAAATGAATGCGACTTATCACTCTGGAAATTATCCTCTGTGTCACACATTACCCGAGCATTTCTTCTACAATGATGAGATATTTCCCAATGGAACATTACTCTATCGAGGGCAGCAGTATCAACTGGATGATACAAATGAGGATTACGTGGAGGTCAACAGACGAGCCAGTTGTCTCACCAGATTAAAACGCAGTTTGCAAGGTGGTCATATCGAAGACTGTGACCATGCTTGTGTAAAGAAGTATCACGTGTCCGCATTCTCCAATGCCGATTATAAACTGGATTTCAGGAAATTTGTGAAACTTTATGATCAATACTATTTCAGTTATCGATTGAAAACTAGCCCTCACATCAATACGAGTGATTATGAGAGAATGGCTAAGGACCTTGATTATGGGAAAAATTTGATGATCATGGTTGTCTACGCGACTGACTTGGATGTCATTCATACGAAAGAGAGTCTAGCCTATCCTTTAAGCAATTTCTTTTCTGATTTCGGTGGTAATATTGGCCTATGGATTGGATGTACTGTCATCACTCTGGCGGAAATTATCGAATTCATTTTCAGATTATCCTTCTCCAAAGCAAATAAAAATAAGAATAACCGCAAGATGAATGAAGAAACTCAAAGCATGGCTATGAATGAATGTCATTAACAAAGATTAATTTTAATTATAAACTGTCTGGTAAAAAAACTTTACCAGAAAAGTAATAGACATTGATTACATCATATGTAATTGTGACATTGATAGTTGTAAACATAGAAATAGATAGATATAGTGTTTAAGAAGCGCCATTGTAAAGATATCTTTGAAACACTTGAATTTAATATTTCCTATTCATGAGTACATGCCTTTAGAAATAAGAAATTCTATGGAATACAGTCATTCAAATTTTTTAAAAAACCTTTCAGCTCTTATCTACCTACCCACTGCGATTATGAATATTTCTGAATTCATTCTGAATTCATGAATAATAATATACTCTTAACAATAATGTAACACTTTTGTTTGCGATTCATTCATTCATTCATTCATCAATTCATTAGGATTTCTACTTTGAGAAAAAAATCATCCTGAAAGGTTTGCGTTTGACGTCAAATTTATTGCAGATATTTTATAATTGCAAAAGACTTTATTTACATTTTATAGAATAGTAGATTTGATTCGGATTGTATCAGAAATAATCAGTATAATGTAGAGAATATTTTTCTGCTTTGAAATTTATTTCTGTAATGTGATTTCTGTACTGACTCGAAATATTGAAATAAATTGTGTTTTTTAATATATTTTTATTGTCATTGATTCAATCCGTATTTCCTTTGGTGAAAATTTGTAGTCAAATTTGAATATCAATATTTCTCCTTAATAAATTAATTTTGAATGTTTTCAATCAATAATTAATTTCTAAAGCCCCATTGAGACGAATCAGCCATTCTCGCTAATTGGAGCTATTTATCAGATTCTTCGAGTCGACTAAGATTGCCTATACTGATACAATCAATCAATCAATCAGTCTGTTCAGTTAACAATTCTCCAAAATATTCTTCTCTTATTCTGAAAGTCGCTTGGAACAATGCAATGAATAAATATTATCACGAGTTGTTGGATTTGAGTGACTTGTGTGATAGACAAGCTGAAGATAGATTCGGAACAATTTTGTTCATTATAAACAAAAATCATTATAATCTGCTTGATTTTTCTTCGAACTAAAAAGCGTCTTGCTTGCTATTTATTCCAATAGGAATTTTGTCAAATTTCATGAAAATAAAAGGCACAGATATTATTGTCATTTATTTAATTTTAATTATTCTCCAGATACTACTCACAAAGTAATATTATGTTATTGGTTCAGATTTTTGCTGAATTTATGGAAATGTCGTCCTTTTTAATTTTCTAGAACTATAATAAACCTAACCTTACTATCCCAATGGGAATTTTGTCTAATTTCCATGATCCATTCATCCATAGTTGTCCTAAAATTATTTCATGGGAAAGAAACAGAATTCTACCCAATATCCAATTCTGAGAGATATCCTTCTTAATTATATTTATGCTTTAATTTGGAAAACGACTGAGATCAGTGAAGTGACTTTATTCATTTTCTCAACTGACAGAATAAGAAACGAGAGATTATTTCATTCAAAAACACTCTCTGGGCATAAATTTTTAATTCGCTAAGAGTCAAGGACACCTTCGTCTTGATACATATTTTAGAAAATATTCCAACAAAACCTAATATGTTGTATTACTGGAAAAAGTTAAGATACAATTTATCTGTAATTCTCAGGTCTAATTAACATATTAAGCTTTCTATCAATATCTTCAAAGTTGGAGTTCTTTCTAAATAGCCAGTACCTAGGAATTCCAAATTAATTTAACCAATAAGATTCGACTGTATTCCAGTCTTAGCTAACCAATAGGATTCGACTGTATTCCAGTTGTAGCTAACCAATAGGATTCGACTTGATCCCAGTTGTAGTCAACCAATCGCATTCGATTTAATTACAGTTGTAGCTAACCAATAGGATTCGATTTGATTCCATTAGTAGCCAACTAATAGGGTTCGACTGAATTCCAGTCTTGGCTAACCAATAAGATTCGACTGAATTCCAGTCTTGGCTAACCAATAAGATTCGACTGAATTCCAATCTTGGCTAACCAATAAGATTCGACTGAATTCCAGTCTTGGCTAACCAATAAGATTCGACTGAATTCCAATCTTGGCTAACCAATAAGATTCGACTGAATTCCAGTCTTGGCTAACCAATAAGATTCGACTTGATTCCAGTCTTAGCTAACCAATAAGATTCGACTTGATTCCAGTCTTAGCTAACCAATAGGATTCGACTAAGATTGCTTACTGATTCAGTCAGTCTGTCTAAGTTAGAATGAGAATACTTTGATTTCATTGGTTGATTGATATCAGTCAGCGCGTCATTCTTACGATAGCGCGAGTTAATGAGTGATCTCTCTACCTGTATATTATGGAGGGCTGAGATTTTATAGTCAGTAACGTCCTAGGTATATTATTACCTATTATAAATTACTATTCTTTTGTATAACTCGAAAGCACCAAAATAGAGAATTTGCATGAATTTATAGAGAAAACATTTTTATTTGTAAATGGCATCGGAAACAGCATGTTTTACAATCATTCAGACTTACATAATTAAGCATTGGAAAAGGAATTCATCTATGGAAACATTGTCGACAAGATAATATATTCATATACAGCATGATAATAGGTAACAGAGTATGATCTCAAGAATCATACAGATTATATTCTAGATCAAGTTCATAATAATATGATAAGTAAGAAAATTTATAATTCACGAAAGTTTTAAAATTTATTCCTCATTGTTTTTTACAGTGGCCTGGCGCCCAGAATATCAATGACCAGCGGCTCGTATCTGATCGTGTCCACTTCATATTTGGGTTCGGTTCCAGTCCAGCCTTTGTCCGAGGATCCCTGGAACTCGGCTACGCCCATGATAGGATGTTCGCGCCAATTTAATGAGCAGAGAACCTTCTTGTAATCGGTTGAAACATTATCCTCTTCAGTGAAACTAAAACACATTTTTAATAAATGTTCACATCAAAATTATGATTACCATATAGTTAAGCATTTATTCGATAGCCTATCTATCACAGAGAATGTCTTACTGTCGCATGACTTCTCTTATCAAGTCATCAGGTAGGGGCATCTGGAAGCATCTGAATATATTTCTCAATTGTTGAGGATGCAGACATCCCGAACCAGACCTATCTTGATGCAGGCACATTTCAGTGAGCTTGGAGAACTCATCAAAGTTGTTCTTTCTAAGTTGTTGTTGAGCCACTGCCAACATTTGTTTAACGTCAAGATCTTTGCTTGGCCTGCTCAGGGTAAATAAAAGAACAAAAGATTAGATATGATTAGGTTTCTATGGATCCAGAATGGACGATAATCATTAGCAGATAGACAACATAGAAATGGAAAGAACATTCCATCAGAAATGGATTCAGAATAGAGGACATAGAAATAGAAATTCTATTCCATCAGAAATGGATTCAG
>JAYMFX010141212.1:0-12182 GCA_036784945.1 Monocelis spectator | reverse complement strand
GTAGTTGTTCCAGCATTGATAAGTTTGATCGATAAGGATAAAAGAAGGGCAGTTGCGGCCAATATCGTTTTCATTTTGTCAATCGTTTAAATCTTATAAAAATATAATTGATTCATGAAAAATACATTGAAATCAACTGATTCTAGAGTATAGGTTTTGTTAAAACTTTGACATTTTAAAGTTGGAGTATTTTAGTAAACCTTCCACAAATATTATTCAATCATTTTGAAAATACAAATTAGGTAATTAAGATTGTTAAAAATATAGTTCATGTCATAATTAATTAAATAAATAGTAAGTTTATAATTGTTTTATAATGCATCAATTTGATAAACTTTGAGTATTTGTTTATAGTTTATTGAATATAGTCTAACAATTTTGTGAAATATGAAAATACAAAGACATTCTTCTAAATTATAGTTATGCAGAATTATTATTAATTATATTATATCTTTTAAACATCAAAAATTTAAAATTGATCCATTGAAAACAAATTTTGATTTCGCTTTGATTCCGCAGGTCATATAGATTTTAATTATCTACGGTACTTCTATATGAAAGGATTCTTTATAACTAATCATATTAAAGGAATAAATTTTCCACATCAAATACTCGTAAGAATCCCTATATTGTTAAATAAATCCGATAAACATTGATGGTGAAAACTTTCTTGATGAGATGAGATGAGATGAAGGAAAATTTGAAAGATTAAAGAAATTCATTAATATTTCAACATGTCTATAGGAACATAGATAGGTACTATAAGCTAAAACTAAAATTCATTATACATTAGAATAAAAATATAAAGTTCGTCCGTCAACTTACTGTTAGAAGAAAGAATTTTCTCAATATTCTTTAATGCATTCTTTAATCCTTTTATAGGATCTTGTAATTTCTGATTAGCATATTGTGTGCCTATTAAAATTAAAATTTATAGAATTTGTTTACTTAAATCTATGGTAATTAGAATATGCTAATGAATATTCGCAAGTAGAATCAACAAAGATTTATTTATACAAACAATCAGTATAATGGAGTGAAAATTAGGATCTTTAACGTATTCATAGAAAATCTTTAAAAAAAATTAAAACTGAATTCTAATGGTTGGTTTCAATATCTATGTTTGCATCTTCTTCAAAGTAAAGTATAATAGTAGCTCTATTTTTAGTATAAGCATAGTTTTCCTAATTAAATTTATATCAGATACAATTCGTCTTTAAGATAGACTCATAATTTAATTGGTAAATCATTTTGTATTAATTCAATTTGATTGGTCCATTTGATTCTCTAAGCGATAAGTCTTAAGCAAACAAAATCTTTTGCAATAAATAATTTTTCGCATTTTCAGTTTTGAAGAATTTAGTGAAATGACTTGTCCATATTTCTCGAGTAGTTAACTTATCTTCTCAGACTAATGTCAATTAGTCTACTGACAACCACTGCGATGCATATTGACAACCACAGCGACGCCTGTTCTATCCATAAATTCAATGTCAGCCGCAATGAAGCCATAGCCACAATCATCGGTTACTCGATGATAGGGGCCATTGGAGTAATTGGCAATCTAATAGTCATCTTTGTTTTTTATGGAAATCGAGATAAAACTTTAAAAGTTCTTATTTTCACGCTAGCATTGGCGGATCTAACCTCATGCGGCCTAGTCTTGCCGCTAGATTTGTTCCGAGTCTATAGAAAAGATGTAGTTCAATCAATTATTCATATGGACCATGTGTTTGCCGATGTGGTCGTCTGTCTTAGACACACAGTATTCGCAGTGGAAGGCTCGGTACTCTTTTGCGTGGCCCTTGACCGCTATTGTTGCATCTGTCGGGCGGGCAGTGTTAGAACAGTGACGGGCACTGTGATTGGTAGCGTGATATGCGTGATGGGCAGTTCGGTGTTTTTGGTGGAGGGCTCGGTCACATTCATTCATCTCCTGATTGACACCGAGTGTAATTATGTCATTCAGATGCAAGAGTTCATTATGTATGGTTACATTCTCTTGAGCTTTATAGCCATGATCATTTTTGCATGGTTCTATTTTCGCATTTTTTGGGTAGTGCGCAAGCAAGATATGAGAAACAAGTTGCGCAAACGCAGACGCTCACACGAGCTAAGTACTATGTGCAGCTCAGCAGTGAATGCTACACCCCTTCTCTGCGAACCAAGTCCTCTATGTCCCAGTCCCACTCCGCAACGAAGTCCTCTATTTACTAGGCCCACGAATACCGGACGATGCGGTAGAACAGCGATTATGCTATTTGGTTCAACATTGGTATTTTACGCCACACTAATGCCAATGGTTCTGGGACACCTCAACATTATTCCGGAGGGTCCACACCACAAACTTTATTACGTCAACAACGCAATGAATGTGATTCTCTATTCCTTATTGAATCCAAACTTTCGTAAGGAAACAAGGAAAAGATTCGGCACTAATTGCTTCTTCAGTGGTAAACTATTCAAAATATAAACACATTTAAATGTATAATTAATTTCTTAATAATTAATAATTCATAACTCATACTTCTCATACTTTTCATTATGCCACGATTTTACGACTATTGAAGCGTCATGTAAAATAAAAATAATTAGACATTAGTAAACGTACAAGAAAATTTGAATTTATCAAACATTTATGAATTTGCATTTGGATACGAAAACACTTAAAGGGAGGTTACTCTGCAGTTACAACAAAATGAACTGATAATTTTTGCAATCTGTGCTCATTTTTAGCAGCAGCAGTTGATGGCCAATCAGATATAACAATATATAAAGTGGCCAGAAGATCCATAATTTGATTGGCTTGCAGAACAAATGAATCTCTCAATTAGGAATTCTTCATCTTAATCTATTTCAGTTAATTCTTTAAAGCAACGCATGGTTTGACGCATTATTTTAGAAATATAGGAAATTCTGAGGTATATGTTAAGGTGTAGCCGAAATAGTTAAACTCTAATAGTTTATTTACGCCAATACCTAATGTAAATTAGGCATTTCTATTGCATTCTTCGAGATTTGCAAGAGAGTGTCATAGATATTTATCGAGATGATTAGAGAATTTTCTTTTTCCCTGATATCCCTGATTTTCACTATGCACTTGAATATTATTTGTGGAAATCTACTCCCTTGGACAACTGGCTAGCATTGTGCTTATCTAAGGGTGTGTTTAACAACGTCTATGACTATAAAAGGAAATTTAGATAGGGCATATAATTATTTTTATAAATTGAAATTCTTATTGCACGTCATGCAAATAAAGTGCATTATGCATTAAACACAGTGAAAAAGAAAATGTATTTGTTTATAAACCATATCAGCGTAATTTTTTTTCACACAACAGAGTGTGAAATGCCCAACAATGCATTTAATTTAGTTCATAAAATTCTTATTTCTATGCAAATGCGTGAGCGTGACTAAGAAAGGAATCCTGAAATGAATCCTGAAATGAATCTAAAATATCAATTGTTTTTCTTAAGCCCAACATAACTTGATTGCAGCTTGACTAAACAGTGACTTTGAAAAATCGCGAACAGACACCATAAATGCGATCTGTTTTTGAGAGCCATTCTACACCATAACGACTTAAATCCAGAGCGCTTTTACACTGGAGCGCTAGAGAATAGTCAGCGATTGATACTTTTATTTTTATTGTGTTGTTTTTACTTTACCATATTCAATTTTTACTCTAAAAGTAAAACTATCAAAATACAATAAAAAATGTGAAATATTTTGATACAAACAATTCTCAAGAAGGACAATCAATGAATTGAGAATTGTTGATTCAGTTACAACATTTTTCATTATAATTTTTATCTTCTTTAAAACAATGTGATGATTATATTCGCTACACAAAATCTTGTGGATCTTGTGGTAGTTTTGTGATTATTTTGTGATAGTTTATGAATTCTGTATTGTTGTATTGTAATTAATTTACTTGATTGTCTTGATTTTTTGTTGTCATTTACATATATATGTAGAAGAATAAAGTAGTGTTCCAGATTTTTTAATTCAATTATTTATGTAGGATGAGATTGCAAATTGGGATTTGACACTATTTATGGAAATTTATTACTTAGCCGGGATTTGAACTCTCGACCCATGGATTGGTGGTCAATCATTCGGCCAGCGCTCTCTAAAAAAGAATGACAATTTGCAAGCTTTCTTATACTGTGCGCTAATTCAACTGGAAGCTGAATTAGACATAGAGATTATTTAAAACTTGGATAGCTGTATCATTTATCTTGACTTTGAGTCACTCTAACAGTGTTTAGTGGTTAGTTCAACCCTACTGTTAGTAGTATGATACTGCTTCATAATCTTCAAGCTTTAAGTAATCTCTATGTCTGATAGCACCATAAAGATGTAATAATACAAGGTGATCTATAGAGTGGTGATCTGATTCTCATTGAGGGGACAATTAGAATCATGGCAGCTGCAGGCAAGCGAGCTTAATCGCGAGTTTCATTCGTGATTAGAAGTCAGGCATTACTTCTTAACGAATCACAGTTGAGTATTCATCGATTTGGCTGCAGAATTTGATTTTCAATTTGTCTCCACAATCTCATTTAGACTACCACTCTATAGGTATTACATCTCTATGGATAGCACATAGTATAAGAATGCTTTTAAATTTTCATCATTCTTTTTGCAGAGAGCCGAATGGTTAGAACACTTGACTATCAATCCAGACCAAATCTCGGCTATGTTATATGAAATAATTAATTAAATGAAATTATCTAATTATTTTATTTTTACATCAGACAACAAACTTGCTAAAAAACCTAAATCAAATTTTAAAAAATTAAAAAACTAATTACAATATTTTGTGAGCATTTTAATAAATATAAATTTTAATCTAATAAACAAAATTTTTCGGAAGTGTGGAAATTAATTAGATGAATATAAATACATTCATGCATGTATCTACTGGCATCTCCACGAGATTTTAATTGAAGCAGCATCAATGAGAAATGCTCTTATAATATTATCAGGCATTCAGGCATAATATTAAAAATTATTTGTAGACCTGCGTGTTAATCAATCATTGTTTCAGATACATGCTGGATAGGTTAGCAATTACATGCTGAAATTCACAATAATAATATCAAGTCGTGGGAATTTTTCAGAAATGTTACTTTTGGAGCTTCAATGCAGAATATATTATGCTTTACAATACCTTATGTGAAATCCGTTTCGATATGTATAGAGAAAATATCATTAAAAAAAGGAATTTTAAAGGAATTTTTAAATTTTGTACGGATTCATCTGTAAAGAATGGAACTTGTAGATACATGCCTATATTATAGAAATGTAGGAAACATATAGACAATTTGTTTTCCTCTTAGGCATCAACATATTGTACATTAAAATGACTAAAATGAGTGTGGATGAGAATGTTGGCAGAAAAGGAAAATCGGCGTTTATCTGGATCGGGCAGACAACGATTTGTGTCCGTACATAATTCTGTATCTACATATAACACTACCAACATTTTATTCTCGTGAAACAATTGTAAATGCGGAATTCGATCATTTGACTCGTTAATTATTATTCAGTTTATTCAGTTTATTCACTCTCAATAAAAGAATTTGAATATTAGGTACTTAGCTAATTTTCATAGCAGATAGAAACTTCCTGGTCGAGTATAAAATTGTCAAACTTCTCTGTTCCGATAAGTTATTTAAAAGAATCTATGATTGGTCGAGACACATCTCTCTTAACAATTTTGAGATTAATTTAGTTTAGCCCATTTAAACAAGAAAATTATATAATTTACAAATCCTTTAATAAAAATTGAGCTAACTGTTATTGATCCCCCAATGAGATAACCAATGATGATGCATTTTTTGATGCAGTCTGGTGAAATTATCAAGATTATCTATCATCATAGAGATTGGAGGAAGATCCTTTGCCTTTTCTCATTACCTATATAAACTGAGAATTTAATTTCGATTTAATTTCGTTTGATCTTTCTCGTGACATTTTATGAAAGATGTGTATTAAAAATTTCATAAATATAATTAAATGTGAGCATTAAATTCTTTCAAATAATCAAATTGGCTTTTTTCATGACATTTTAATAATTCTGTGATTATTAAATGCTGACAAATTTATGGGGAAATAGTTCTTTGAAAGTATGTTATTATCATTTTATATGGGTTCCAGTAGCGCTGTTCAAACTGTTTTCGGGACATTTGTCATAAAGATGAGAATAGTTTTAAGACAGTTCACAAAAATTTAATTGCATCTTTCAATAGAGTTACATAAATAACCTAACCTACTCAGAAATATTTTTATTTAGTTCTTTAAAACAAAAATGATCATGTTTTGTTTTGTTATACTATCATCAACTCAAAATTAAATCTTATTTGTTACATTTAAATTAGCGGAAACAGCAAAAACTAAATTAATTAGGCGTTTATTAAACCTACATAATTATTCAAACCAATTCATAATTTGATTTTAAAAAATTTGAGGACACAATTTTAGAAAGACATAACACGAAAAATTATTTATGTAATACTTTGTAATTATTGAGTTTTTCTTTTTTAACTATTTTGAAAAAAATGAAATTTAGAAGTTTAGAATTAGGAGTGAGGAAAGAGATAGTGCCCTTTTTGACGATAGGCTCAATAAAATACTGACCCAATTATAAATCTAAATACATCAAAAAAGAAAAATTATTACCAAATTTTTGTTTTTATCTTAAATAACAGAAAATAAATTTGTTTTTATAAACTTATTTATTAATCTTAATTTATTTTATAACGATGACATATCTATGCTAATTGTTTTAACTTTAAAAATATTGATTTACATTAAAGTTACTATATTCTTTCTTGTTTTCATATATATAGGTAGACCGTATTCATGAAATGCATAAAACGCCAAAAGTGAATTTTCATTTATTTTCGTATAAAGAAAGGCAATTATTTGACAATTATTAGATGCATTAGTTACTGAGTTGTTTCAAAGTAATTATATGATTGTAATTAACAGTCATACTGTATTAGAAATACAGTATGCAAGACTTATTTGATAAAACTGGCTTGAACATATTATGCAACACATTGATAGAATATGACATGATTTAAGAAACAATATTTTCTATACATAAACTTCATTATGCCACTCTTGCATATAGACATAAAAGGTGTCTTTGTTTCTGGATATTGCAAACTAAACTACAAAACAGTGTTGTGAGGGATTTTTTAAGATCAGGTATAACATTATTTCACAATAGAAAAAGAATATACCTTTCAGCTTATTTCTTTATAATAGGTAGTCAAAATAATAAATGAAAGTTTTCTCTAAGTGTAGAACCTTTAAATAGGTATTGAACATAGTTTAAATCTGAATTCAATAAAACAAAATTTTAAAATTAAAGAAATGTATGTATAGGCTCTAAAATACCAGAATATCATAAATTATGTATTAAGATAAAAGAAAGTCCATAGTAAATTTATTAATATTTTCTTTACTCTAGGAAGGCAAGTAAATGCATATATATAAATATATAAGGAATCACATCTTGTGACTTTTCTTTAGAAGGAGCTATAGTTAGGCCTATAGCCAGGTTATCTCTATATATCCTCCCTCATTTCAAACGATTAGCTATTATTTAACCAGATTACGTAATTGATATTCTATAAATATTCTTTAAACTCAGCTCATAGAAATAGGCTTTAATATAGAGTTCTAATCAGATCACCATTTCCATTAAGTGAAAAATTAGCAACATAGCAGTTGCAGGAAAAGAACTTCACGGAGCTTCATTCGTGATTATAATCCAGCCATTAGGTACTTCTTATATAGCATATTCGTCGATTTGCCTGCAAAATTGTTTCCACAATCTCATTCGGACTGACTGCCACATTTTCTTCTTAAGTTAATTTTCACTCTGTTTTACTCAATTGCATGTCTAACTTATAGCTCTATCGGGAACATCTATTTAACTCACATATGTCCGACCAACCTTTGTACAGCAGTTTTGGCTTAGTTTTAGGACAGTTTTAGCATTCACCATGCTATCAAACTGATAAAATGAAAACAACAAGCACTTTTTAGCCATCAACCATCAACTTTAAATTATAATCTTATTCACCATATTGGTATTTTTGAAAATCAACGAGTACCTACCTAAAACAAATCTTTGATTTATAATTTAATTACGGATATTAATGGAAAATGGATTATCAACGCGCTTGTTATATTGAATTGATATTGAACCGAGCCACACAATAAGTATGTCTTATCTATAGTATACTTATTCACACACATTCACTAAATCGAGGAAATTATTTCTTGTTTCATTGCTTACAAAATATGTATAGATATAGCGCCTTTTATTAATAATCAGTCTACATAGGTAATATAGAGTTCTAATCTTGTTCAGTAGCATTGAATCTCAAATGTAATCAGTTGTGAGAACTACATACAATAAGCACGGAAGCTAACACGAACAACTGGTTACTTCATTAAAATTTCTTATATTTCTGCGGTGTGACATCGTGCATTTATAGAGCAATACTCTCAGACAGGAATTCCGCCTCTGCATTCTGTAATGACCAGATCAATGATCCGCAAGATCAGAGGCAGGCTCACCTGATCCACAAATCTGTGTCAAGAATTTGAGCAGCAAACTACATAACTGCCTTCTAGATATTAACATTCATTTATAATAAGGCGCCTTGCAATAATTGAATCTATAAAGTATATAGGGATACACATCACTTGAGGTCATTACAAATAAAATAGAATCTATAGCCTCAAGATAAGCAATAGATATATAGTGCTTTGAAAAATGAATTAGCTAAATATATTGTGAAGGAGAATTTATTTCGCTTTAAAAATCCCAATATATATGAACACTTAAATAGGAAAACGGCAATTGAATATCAAAGCATTTTTATCACAGCTTGACAAACAAATGAAAACTGTTTTGCCTCTGCTAATGCTCGAACCCGCTACCCCTGCTACCCACTGAGTTTCCTATAAGAAATTATTGATTAAATCTTCAAATGTAAGTGAGGCAGCTATCTAGAAGGGTGGATATAATATTTCCTAATTTAAAGAAAACCAAAACATTGTTTTTTGACAGTATTTATACTTTGTAAGAGTACGTAAGTAATTAGAAATGAGTAAGTTGAATTATTGAATGAGTTTATAGAGAATGCGTGTTTCCTCCAGCAGCGCTGTTCTAACCGGAAGCTGAATAAGTCGCGGTGCCTCATGTGGACGACCACTATAAATAACCAGCTGGAAGGAGAGGGTGGAGGAGTTCTGAATAATGCTGGTGTTGTCTATTAGAACTAATACTGTATATGTAGATATACTGAGCAAATACTCTACCTCAAAAATGCGGAGTCAACATCTATGGACCGCTGCCAAATATAACCCGTGTCTCACTGTGACCCGAACTTCAACCTCAGAAAAACTGTGACAAAACGGCTCTTCAAAAAGGCAAAGCAGGCACACCACGTCCTCAACCAGCACCTTCCGCCTGAAACCGATCACCGCTTCCACCTCAGGCGCCAGAACCGGTCCCATGTCCCCGCACTGAACACCTTCAATGAGAAGAACTTCATAACGAATGCTATATGCTATGATCCCTGCTTAAACTTTATATGTATATAGTGTTTCTTTTCTCCTTTTTTATTTTAATTTTGTCACGTAATGCGTTCTTGCCATCACATAATAAAGCCTATCATAGCTTATCTTATAACTACCACCATTATGGTACTTATTTATGGCTTTTCAAACTTGAAGTGCTCTCATTGAATTAATTAATCAGCTCTCTTAATCATGCCTGAAGACTAAATTGTAGCTCAACAAAAATTTCTTAGTTTTCTTTATCGAAGCTGATTATAATTTCAGTTCTTTTTGAGGGTTTGAGTTAACTCCTCTTTTGGCCCGAGGTTGCCATTATGGTATTATAAATTCAATATTATTTATCATTTATATATTTAGGGCTTAACTTGTGAAATGTGAAATATTAAGAAGAGAACGTAAAACATAAAGATTAAATAATTTTATTGGTAATAATGAAAATAACAGAATAATGATCAATGACCAATGATCAGTATAGTAGCCATGCAATATATTTACATAAAACTCCATTGCAGAAAAAATCAAATGAATAACAATGTAATCTGAATATTGCCTGGCCAAATCAAACAAAAACAAATAGTGTCTGCCACCCAATAATGTCTGACATTATAAATCTATCAACGGAAAGACACAGAGTCTGATAACGCGATCAATCAATCCCCCCGTCCCCGTGATCAGGTAAACGTTGTGTCTGATGAAGTGGCTCCGGCGAATCGATATTCATCCTTTGACAAGTAGCAGAACATTCGCTGTGGTCCGACACGACTATTGGGAGAGGGTCGGGGAGCAACTGTACACAAAGTGAACTCTTGACTCTGCGGTTCAGGAAAATGGATGGGAGAACTTCGAGATGGGGAATCTTCGGAGACGGACTTGGTGGAATCATCGGGTTTCACCTCTTGGGTCGACTAAAATATTATGTAAATAAATAATCTGTTATTAGTTGACGCTCGAGAATATTGAATAAATATGTTTGCGGTTTCATTTAAAACAACCCTCTGGAAACTGAGACCCAGCTCTCTATCACAGATAAAAACTGCGATAGACATGTCAAAAGAATAAAACCGAGTAAAATCATCAAATGGGAGTTACAACCCTCAAGACCTCTATGGCTCAAGACTATGAGTATATATAAAGAAATATGCCTCCAGAAGAGAATAGATATCCAACAGAACACGATTATAGAGAAAGCAATAGAGGATCATTTGAGGAGGGAACTACTAGATGATTATTATGATGATGATTTAAGAACAGCCCAAAACTATGGACGAAGTAAGAAAGATATTATTACTCTCTAGATGTCTGTTAAATTGAATCTATAATAATAGCATCGAATCATCACTTAAATTTCTTATTCTTTGTAATTTTATATCACTATAATCAATAAACCGATCATTAATTCAAACAAATTCATATTGATTAAGTTTTTAAGTGACAGTTGTTATGCTTATCAATAAAATAAAAGACTGAATTCCCAATGTGGAGACAATTTGAAAATGAAATTCTGCAGCCAAATCATCAACGAATACTCAACTCTGATTCGCTAAGAAGTAATGGCTGACATCTAATCACGAATGAAACTCGCGATTAAGCTCGCCTGCCTGCAGCCATGTTCGCCTGCCATGTTTCTAATTGTCCCCTCAATGAGAATCAGATCACCACTCTATAGATCACCTGGTATAACAATAGACAATGCCACCCAATGCCAAACAATGAAATCGATCTATTAATATACTACACAACAAGTAAAAATAGCTGAGAAATTATTGATTTGATCCTGACGAGAGAGCCAGCAATCTTTGAAATTCTATTTATTGATTTTTTTTTCAAAATAACCCAATTTTGATCCACAATAATGATGTGACATCGTTTGGTATATAAACAAGCAGGCACATAAATCCATCAGGATCGGTAAATATTTTGAATTGATGAATTAATTTGAACTAATTCCACTGAGTGTCCAAAATTTTGCCGTGTAAATCAAATGCTATTAAATCTCCCTATCTTTACGCACAATGACATGCATATAAATACATATATACATCACTTGCAGATGGATGGATCTGCATCTGAAGCAAGTCCAGTACAGTTAAACCGGGGTCATTCAAATCTACACTGAATAGATAATATATTAACATATGCAGGTATATTCGCTCTATGTAGATGTGATTACTCTGACTTGACTGGCGCTAAAGAAAGGTTAAGATAGAAAGAGATTTGATCTACACTGACTGTAATCTATGTTAAAATAAACATCATTGCATAATTCTCAGAAAATAACTCACAAAGACGAACGAAACTTTCATCATGCGCAAAAGAAAACAGAAAATTTTAAAACTCAGGAAGTATCCTTTATGTAATTGAGGCAATAGAGAGGTAATTACAGAGAAGTATTTCCTATTTTAAAGTAATGAGAGCTCCCGCGTAGTCTACAAATATCTATCGATAAAAAAGCGCACATCTTAATTGGTAAGACTTTACAGGCACTCGATAACTGGGATATAAGAGCACATCTCAATTGATCAGAGAGTGTTGTCTACATTGGTAAAACATACAGGCACTCGATAACT
>JAYMFX010141101.1:0-12184 GCA_036784945.1 Monocelis spectator | reverse complement strand
AGTAAAAGAATTATTAAAATCCGATATTGAGTTTCGTCATCACTATGACATCTTGAACTTCACCAATTTATAATGGCAGAGATAAGATTTTTTGGCGCTTGATGGTAGGAACAAATCGATATACAAATATCTACTAGCAAGAGTCGTTACTCTGTGTATACTTATTACTGTATGGGTTAGACAGCTTGACCTCCAATCCAGGAAAGAGATTTCTATTTTAAATTTTCATTTTCACATATTTTTCTAAATGTTGGTCTTTGATTTTTGACAGACTGCATATTGTGACCAACCTGACAGCTATAATTTTAGACAGAGAGTATAAAGATAAGGGTATATTGAGACAAATTTTGATATGATTTATAGGAGACCAGTCTTTATATTTATATAAGATAATACCTCCCCCACCATTTTCAGAGATCCTCATCATGTCTTAAAGGATGAAAATTGTTTATACCCAATGGATCATTTTTACTCTTGGATGTTTATAATTGAGATATTACACTATAATGATTCTTGATAAGATGAAATATGTAGGTCAACAATTTTTTTAATTGAGCTCATTTATATTATGAGTAAATACAAATGGAAATGAAAATTGTTGAGAATCATATAAATACTTAAGCTAGATTAAATTGGTCATTCTCTTTTATAAATTTTATTTTGTTGCCAATATACAGGCCATCAGACATTTATTAAAATCATTTGAAGTTGATTTTTATTAAGTATACAGTATACATTTTGACCATTCAACCCTATTTGAACCATCAAGGGGTTCAAAATATGTATGAGAGTAACACGAGAGTAACATTCTCCATCGGATTCATCCACCTTAAGCTAATTAAAGAGACTTCCCATGATGCGATCTTTCTGATTTCTTTTCTAGGCCATTTTGATGTTTTTAAAGTTATAGATTGTGTTACAAATTGGAGAGTGTAGCTTCTAAATTGACGAAATACTAACCGGAGGGCTCTCAGATAATAATTGGGGTCTACTCTTATCGATTTTGGTAGGAAAACGATGTCGAATCGATCTGAATTTTATATTAGGGCAGTTTGTTTTGAGAGAAGTATGTATATTTGTTCGAAATTTCAGCTCTCTAACTTCAAAATTAAAGTCAGGGCAACTGGAGGCGGAAACCGGTGAAGAATGTTACTCCCGTGAAATTTACTAAATTTAACCGCATATCTTTCCTTGAGTAATGACCTTGGGCTGACCTCATACATTATTCTGTTCCTTGTATCAAAATGTTTCGACTCTGCCAGGCCCTATTTGTATCTTCAGGGTTCAATGTTTGACAATAAAGCGAATTTCTCAAAATATTGAAAATGGAAAAAGTTGTGAAAGTTAAATTTTGAAAGGTAATCAAATAGTCTTCAACAAATTATGATTAGATCAATATAGTTTGTGAGATTTATACCCACTGAAGAAGAATTTATTCGAAAGTTAACTTTATTTTTTAAATTTTATTTTCATAATAAATATCATACTGATTATACTACACCTATATTATTACCTATTATTTTCCATGAAAACTTCTACATCCATGCATTATACGACATGTAGGTCAGGAAATTGGATCATTTCATTCATTCAATAAAATGATTGAGGGAAATGATTTTTAACTGTCTTTGGAAATGCGTACCTAATCAGCATACTGAAGATCATGAATTAGTTTGGAGTGCCACTTAGTATATTTCCAGTTTGGGAAAGATTTAAGGGATGGATTGGATTTAAAAAAATGATTCAACGAGCATATAATGAAAAACCTTTCAGTAGGAAATTATTGTTCATTTTTACTTTAATATTTTAAAACCATATTTTTAACTTACAAATTGATTGGCATTACCTAGAACAATTCATCTTCCTTAAATCTTTTATTAATTTATATTTTAACAATCATTTTTTAATGTTTCTATATTCTGTAAGAAATATGCTTATATATGGTAAAACTTTATGAAGCATAACTCGTACCTACTGTATTCTAAATCATCGAAATTTGACAGATATTAATGATTTTCTTATTTATTTATTTATCAGAAAACTATAATTGAATTTTCAAAGCTATTACTCCATGGGGAAATCAGACCAAAGACTACTCTAATAATATTATTAGAGTAGTCCTTGAATCAGACTCATTCATTTATGCATGAGTCTGATAATAAAACATAAGCAGATAATAAAATTGAAACATCGCTTTTAAATTTTACTTATTTTACTTATTTTACCTTCAACATTGAGAGTCATTATCTATGGTCATTATATAGGAAAATGACGAGAGAAAAATAATTAAATGTTTCGAAATATCTTTTTGGATTTAAGCTATACGCGTAGGTATACGATACTTACATATATATACTTATATAAAGGACTACTCTAAATAATTAGAGTAGTCCTTGATTTATATTTATAAACGCATGGCTATAACTAATACATGTTTTTAAGTAATTTTTTGATTTTGTCTTGCTTAAATTCATTATTAGACATATAATATTTTTCTCTGTTTTTTTCTATGAGTTTGAATGAATGATTAACATAAAATTATCCCTTCATTGTTTACATTTTAATGAAGTTGTGAAGATCGACAATCAGCAGAATTACAATTTCATCAAGAATCACAGTAGAATAAATCCCAAAATATTTAAATCGTTACAAACCTCACTTCTCTAGGACTAATACATTCTAAACTTTAAGGGAGTATTTATTAACTCGAAATGAGATGAAGTTTGATACAAGCTTCCTTGAAAACTTTGAATACAACTCGTATAAAAGTCTAGTGGACAGGTCACTCCACAAAATTGTTTATATGAAACATTTTACATTTTTTAATTCCTTCTCGCAATTTATTCGAAAAGTTTTAAATTAGGTAAATTGGTTTTATTTTTAAAAAGATGTTATAAAATTCCGAAATAACTCTACTATCATTACGGAAAACATATTCACAATTATGTGCACCTCTAATATACATAATATGGTATACAATTTGTTATTCAACACATTTTATAAGTTAAAACTAATAAATTCTTGTTAATGCCACTAAGAACTGTGGGAAATGGTTTGAACAATTGTTATGGTATACAATTTGTTATTCAACACATTTTATAAGTTAAAACTAATAAATTCTTGTTAATGCCACTAAGAACTGTGGGAAATGGTTTGTTTTACTTTCTTATGTTCACTAATTTTAGTTTAAAAATTTTCATTTATTAAACTACATCTACAATAATTATGAAATCTAAAGATTTATCTATTCATAGATTTCACAATGTCTACTACAACTACTTCATTAGCATTCAGTGTCATTCCATGACAGTTCATTTGCTTTAAAATGTAACCATATGTGGTACATGACCCCCAAATCTCAAATACATAGTCATATCTACAAAGGTTTTTGATTATTGATTTACTAAATTTCTATGGGCTGGTCTGACTTTCTGACAAATAAGAACATATTGATATTTAAAATAACAACACTTAAACATCCAATTTAATAAGAACATGCCTTATTCAAAGTGTTCTAAAATGTCAAAAAAATAATATTTTTAGTCAAAATCCATGTAAATTTGCTAATAATCAAAAAAATTCATAGATTATATCTGTTATAACTATTTACTGACAACTGAAAACAAAATGATTTCAAATTTATTAGCTTATTAATTAAGAATATTATGTATTTATCTTTTGCAAACTATTTTTTCATTTGTCAGAGATTTTTAATCATAAAAAATAGTGATATATCAGAAATTTGAAAAGTCATTAAAGCTTTCTTGCACAAATTAACAACATAAGCTTCATAAATCACAGTTAAATTTTGTAACCAATAGATTTAAATGTTCTTCCTAATCCAAATAAAAATATCAATCAAAATTCATGTTTTTTTGTAATATCACAAAAATTTGATTTTGAGTTCCAATGAAAATGTCTGATTTCATTTGGCGGTGTTTTCTTCTGCATTGTTTATCTGTAAAGCTTTCACAACATCCAACTTTATTTTTTCCTGTTAATAATGTAGCTCTCTGCAACCATGTTGCTGCCTTTTAAGAATTAATCTGGATACCCCAATATCTGCTATTGCTGTTGTTGCATCATTCAAGGCGCCTCAGGATGGTCCTAAGAAGCGCCAGTACCTCACAATCTGCACTAGTTAGTTCCTTGATGTTCTGGCCTGATCCGGTCGTGATTCTCTTATTCGCAAACTCGATGCACTCTGTCCATAGGTGCTCATTACTTTCACATCTGGCCTCACAGAATCGGCATTTCTCATCTTCTGTTTTCCCCACTAGGAACTGCCATTTCCTCAGTGCTGTATGGTGGCCTGTTCTAAATCTGGCGAGGTCTACTGAGTTGTTCTTTTTCCCATTTTATTGGCTGGCTGTATGTTTTCCGGGTCATCTCATGTTCGATGTTTGCTTCTTTTCTGCCCTCTCTTCTGATGATGGCTTGGATGGTAGTTGGTACTATATCTGTTATTTCGGTTTGTAATTTCTTGCATCCTTCCTTAGCTTTTTTGTCCACCAGTTTGTTACCTGCTAATTTGCAGTGTCCTGGTACCCAGACCATTGTGATACTGTCGCAGAAGACCATCTAAAATAATGTCCAGTATAGCATTCAGCTGAGGCAATGAATTTTGGTATGGCACAAATAGTATTCCTTTCCATAGACCACCCAACAAAACGTTTGGCCTTCAAATTATAATCACCTTCATTTCCTTTAGGAATTAGGAAGTGAAATTTTTCATGACCCTTTTGATAAGTTTTGCTTGAATTTACAAATATAAAAATAGATTCATTATAAACCACAATGTCCTTAAATTGAAGAGCCAACAGTTCTGCGCATTGTAAACCTCCATAATATCCTATAATAGATAAGGCCTTTTGCACCTAAGTAGCCTTATCATTGTTAGCATTCCTAAGAAAATCAAAAAGTTGGTCCTTTGACAATATCAAAGACTGTTTCTGTGCCACTCCTTGTTTTTCAATACTCTTTATATAGTTCATCAGAACTGGCACATCATTGAAAGGCTTCCAAGATACACATGACAGAAAATATGTGGCAGAATAATATACATGACAGGATAACATGTGACAGAATCATACACATGGAAGGATAACATGTGGCAGAATGATATACAAATAAAAGGATAACTAGGGTGCCTAAATTTAGATGCATACAAGACTAGCAGAAGAGAGTTATGAAACATTTCTTAGCTTCAGCCACTAAGGATAAACTTAATATCTTTTTCAAAACTAGCAATTAATGAAATGATATAGATTACCTTCAGGAAACAACCTCATTGGCAGTGAGATTTTACCGATACATAACCCTGAGGGAAAGGGATATTAATATTCTTCCATCATAAGTGTCCTTTGTTAAACATTTCAAACATGCAAACTGGCTATTAAAACACTTATGGTTCACTACTTCCGCCATTGCTGGTAGTTCTGCTATTACGCTTCTGATGTTGAAGAAAACTTTATTAATAATGTTTCAAGAGGTAAATAACTTCTCAAAAGTTTCGAAATTTGGTTTCTTCTGTCCGATATATACTGCAGCTAGTATAATATTACTGGGATTTTGTCGAACATTGGGGAGGCCATGTATTTTATAAATTTAAAAATTCTGCAACCGTCTGTTGACATTTGCAGTTTCGAAACCACGTGTGCACTATCATATTGCAGCATGCTCCAATGTTTCTCTAAAATTGAAATGACATAATTGATCCACATTCCGGATACTTCATTGAACTCAAAATCATCCGTGTTCATTTTGACTAAGTCAGCGCATCGCAAGCCTTCGAAGTAACAAACTAGAATGGCGCCAATTGTAGATCGTGGGGTTTGTATAAAAGGGGGAAAATACAGCTGCCTCTTCTAATTGGACCACCACCTGACAACCATCTTTATAAGAGAAGCAGAAATAAGATTTAAAATCGACACTATCCCCTGGTTGTTGCTGTTGTATGGAGATTTTCATTAGTGACACATCAGCTTGAATGCGTAAAACCTGTTGTATATCCACAACCTTAAACCATTCTGGACACACGCTTTCCCACACACCACGCTTTATTGCCTCTTTGTAGGCACCAAACACTCTATAAACTAGACGAGCATCCAGTTCGAGATCTTCATCTATGAATCTAATCGAACCGCTCCTCTTCGAAACTCTCCTGTTAATTTGGAGCAAATAAGTCCCACGTCGAACACCTGAACAAAATTGTGAGATAGATAAATTGATTAAAAAAATCCTATTTTGTTATATTATTGAATGAAGTTATGATATTAGTTCAGAAAAGAAAGCAGGGCAATATAACACTTATATTCATGCATTAATAATCCAATGAATTATATTTTCTCTTTATTTTTTCAATTTAATTTCTTCATTTTATTTGCATTTAGTATCAAATTATTTCCAAAAATAATGATGATGACTAATCCGGATATTAGCTCGGATAGCTATATCCTAGCTATAGCCACATTAGCTCGGTTTTGGTATCAATGAATGTAGTATTGCGAGGTATGTAGTTTGCAAACATGTAATTTGATGTTCCTAGCATCAGTGGAATCATAGCGGGACATAATTTGTTTATTGTCCACTTGGAATCTTTGTGCACACTTTTTCCTAAAATAGCTTGCAGGGATTTTGTAACAGGCGTGTCACCCATAGAGTATGGTGACACCTATGAACTAAAGAGTTAGCTACAGTTTTTCTGAATAGTTTACGAGATATATAACACGAATTTTGTTTTCCTTAAAATCATTGCTGTCGTTAGGAACCTCTGTTCTGACGCCTGTTTCTGGATTGAACCACACACCCTTAAAATACTCAATTAACATAGAGGAACAACTAAACTTCTGACTACACATTCATTAACGATATATTGTGAACAACTTTGACATTACGTACTGTAACATTATATTTACTAATATTTCATGTTATATATCATTATACAGCAATATCATTGATTTCAATAATAAATCAAAACATATATGTTTAAACTATAATATAGACTCAATAGAAATGTTAACATTTATTGATTAATGTTTTCTATAAAAGCCTCGCTCTTCAAGCCCCTTGAAAAAATCCTAAACCAGACTGTAACAGTAAGGGAAGGTCAATTGTAGTATGACATAGACATATACACTAAGTGAAATGAGAGCAGCATGCTATTGAGGTCGGTTTTACTTTCATACCAGTGGTACTTGGATTCCACAAGAAACGACATCAATGAGAAGCTGTGGTTCAAAAGGAATTTGTAAAATTCTATTAAAAGGTCCACCTAAAATGTTGCATAGAAGACATTAATAATTTTGATACCATAATTTCAAAGAAAATAAAGTTATTCAATAATTTAATATTAGGCTGAATTTGGTGCTTTTTGCTGAAGTTCTGACTAAAATGCAGAAAATATTCTTGCTAAACGAATTAATCAGTACTTAAAAACTTAAAAAGTCCTGTTGTGAAATTTAAAATGCTTCAGCAGAAATTCATAACTGATACATCTATCATTTACATTAATGACAGTGGTTTTCTCCTGAATAAAAGAGGTCAGCATAAATATCTTTTCTCTTGTTCAAAAGGTGGAAAAGGGTTCAACTGCCACTATTGATGAATATGGAATTACGCCAATCAAATTGATATTTTGACTTTTTGATTTAAATAAGGAAGTACAATTGTTTGAGGTCATGTAAATAGCAATCAATTTATGAACTCTTCGAGCAGGACCAATGGGGTTACATACTTCAAACTCATCAGTGTATAAATGTAATCTTACATTTTCATTAGACAGCATTTCATTTTTTTATAATTACATGGCATCTATAGCAGTTCGTGTAATAACTGAGGACCTTCCTTCTTGAAACACATGGTGACAAGAGTCACATTTTGTTAACGTATTTTCTTCAATGTAACAACGGAAGTTATTATCGGCACAACACATCTCCAGTGGGTCCAGTTATTGCACAATCTACATTGAATGGCCCCCGAATAGCCCTCCACGCTTGGAATTCTAAAATTATAGAAATAAATGTTATTTAACCAACTTTTTACACGCTTTATTGTAGTCTGGCAATAATGCCCAAAGAATAAATTTTTTGTGGCTTCAGAAAAAATATTTATTCCATCAATTAATATAGACTTCAATTTAAAAGAAATCTTCTCTTGTGAAATACATTGATCCTAGAAGTCTGTGAGACAGGTGTTTCTCTTTTTAATTTGAATAAGAGTAAAGAGTTCGATTAAGAGAGGATTTTAAGCTGAAGATGAGAAGTCAAAATTAAGATTTACATCTGGGAAAATAGGATAATTTTGAATTTATTTCTTTAAAAATATAAGGATGAAGCCGAGTCTTTCCGTGTCTTCTTGTCATTGCCTCTACATTGACTTGAACAGTAATTGGCCGTTATGACTTCGGCGAGAGGAATGCAGCATATTTTTGCTTTACCTGGGAAACAATTGGTGAAACAACATCTAATTGCTTTCATTCTACTCTTGCCTGGAACACAGCATTTTTATTATAATATTTCAGATTAATAATATCTTACAGTTTTTAATGATGAAATTCTGACATCCCAAACAAAATAATTAAATCATTTTGCATTTAAATTGTTTTCCTCCAGACTGCAAAGTTATTATTCCGAAGTTCCCAAGTCTACTGTGGACTGATGCCTTAAAGTAGCATCACATACTGGTATTGAGCTCGTTAGTACATGAACAGGTTCATCTAGCAGAGAGACTAAACACGTACATGAACAGATTCATCTAGCAGAGAGACTAAACACGTTGAATCCAAAACAGATTCATTCATTCATTCATTAAATCTTTAAAACTATCAAAATATTTCCTGTCCTGGAAAACATTACCCCGAGCACAAGAATTGGTCTCAGTTTGGGATCTTACCGAAACATATCGATCTTGAAAGAATTTGGAACATATGTCCTCAAACGTTTTGATTTCAGCTTTTACTTCCAGAACATTTTCACGAAGCATTGCTTTAAAAATGTCTTGATCAATTTCCTGGTTCTATCACAAGATTCCAGAAACTGACACATCGAAAGATGATTCAACTAAATAATCGAAAACCATTATAAAGTTATTATAAATTTGAATATTGAATATTACTCAGCTCAATCGTTCCCTAACGTCACGTTTTTTTCATTTCAAATTATAACTAATAAAAAAATCATTGAGAAAAAGATTAATCCGTTTCATCCATGGAGCCATAAAGCCATGGCTAAAGCCTCTTTAGCCATCGCATTGTTGTCTGGTACAACATAATCGTGTCCTGAATCTACAAAGCCACAATATTTAGCGGACGAAGCATCATATTCTAATAGTTCCTTAATTTCCATTCCATCAAGTGACAACACTCACTTCTCATATTGTGCCAGCTATTTTCTGATTGACGGCATTGCTTGAGATATGCAAGAGCTTGAAAGCTAAAACCGGGCTTTCCATCAAATACCATACCTTTCAACCAACTCAAATGAAATATAGATAGTTTTTAAGAAGCAGAACTTCTGAAAATATATACATAATCATCTCTAGTTCATGATATTCAACTTTTCAATTGTAAGTTGTTGTATACTCCTCACATTGATACTATTATCTCCTAAGCATTTCATGTAATCGTGGATAGTTTTGTCCTCACATTACAAACTAGTAAGCTTTCAGACTGTAAAGGCTAAGAGTTAATTCACTTTTTACATTTCACATCTCATTCTGATAATGCTTTATCTTTTCGCTGAATGAATATTCAGTAGTTTTGACAGAGAGATTGTCTATCGATGGAACATGGCCATAAGATTGAATCGATGAATTAGCCTCTGATGAACAGTGTTTGAAAACAGAGAGAATTGCTGTGAATTTAAGACATCAACGAATGGTATCTTTAAAATCAAACAGTAGATAGAAAATGATAGTTATAAATACACGTATTATACATTATACTATTTATGAGTAATAAAACTAATGCAAACCAATAATTGCATTTTAATTAGTATTTTTTAATTGTTAACCTTTTGAAAAACTGGTAATTTTATGTAATTAATGGCGATTTGATTGTGTTGTATTCTAAATATTCTATTTTGCTTTTCAGAATGGTTTGTATCCCTTGTATTGTGATTCCATTTCTTCTCTGGGTGTTTCATCGATACATTCGTCCATTTCTGTCAGTGTTCTTTAACAAATTCCAGAACAATCCCACCCTAACTAATGATGAACTTAAGAAGGACGGAGATGAGATGGTATGTCTGAATAATATTGACTTCACTCGCGACTCGGTTTAATTGTGACTCTATTTATTATTCCTTTTAGACGAAGTCGAAATGTCCCTTTGTCACTGCCAAGTCTAGCGAGTTAGGAGACCATTCTAATGAAATTGAGGTCACAGAAAAAAAGGAGAACTGATTATTTCTATTTTATTTGTAAAATGAGAACGTGATAATTTATTCTTCATTCTTACTTGATCATATTCTACCACTGGAAGGTTGTTTTGTTCTACCACAATTCATAGACCATCGCTAGTGACTTTCTTTTGGTTATTAATTCAGATTTTTAGTTATATTTATCCTCTCTCTGTATATTAGTAGTGATATTATGCTGATATGAAAAAGGCTTAATATGGTTTTAATAGAACTTCTTATTATATCTTTCCATTTCTTAAATAATATGATATAGTTTGCGTTTTGTTTAAGAAAAATTCCACATTACTTATCAATAGAATTGAATTAACCAAATATTGCCCAGAAACTGGATTACACATCTTGCTCTTGTATCTTAATAATTCATGCATTTTTGTTTTCAAAATTAAAAACATAATAATACTCAACTTTCTCAGTCGTGGACTCAATGCTATCTATGTCTGCAACAAGAAAGTTTCGCTGGTTAAAACTTTCTCAGTCGTAGCATAATTCCATAGTAGCGTAATCTCATTGATTGTAATTTTGAGATCATAGATTTAGAATAAGAAAAGGCTTAGTCAGCAAATTTAAATACATAGATTTAGCATAAGAAAAAATTACGTTCCCTCATTGGAAAAGTACTGTTTCCATACTCGGATTTCTATTGCATCCTCGATTGCTGCGCTCTCTCGGATAAATAGATATCCTCGTATGGAAAAGTCCTACTTTCCCAATTTCAGGAAAATAATCATTCTTTGATTTCTGTATAGAATTTTTAAGGCAAGTTCATTCATTCAATTGTGAAGAAAAGTTAGGCTGTATTTGTTATGTGTACCAAACAGTTCGATTGTCATTCTACGAGATAATAAATTTAAGAGTTCGACATTTCCGAATATCGGATTGTTGAATATCCATGTCGAACTACATGGAACATTCCCGAATAATTTACCTATTTTGAATTCTGAGTAGGTAATCTAACTAGTATAAAGTAGTCCATATTTGAAAATAATCTATTTATTTTCATTTATCTCTAATTAAATACTTATAGGTATTCGTTATTTTTGATTTACACTTGATTTACTTTGGTCGCCAAACAACATTGCGATTTATTCAAAGTTCGGGGAATCAGATGGATCTAAATTTTACCGGAATTCTTACCGATAAAGTTTCTTCATTTGCGAGGTTATCATCGATAGCTTATACATCTGTAATCGAATGAGATCATACCCATAATACCTTAGCTATCCAATAAACGCTATAATTGAGATCTGAAGTAAGTTGTTTGGAATTTTTGACTGTTGATTTGATACGCACTGGAAACTACTACATGGGACTTTATTCCACAAGAAAATTTTGATGAAATATGGTTGATACATGTGACAGCTATATCGAATATCTTATTCAAAGCTTCTCCGTAAGGTCAAGACTAAACCACAAGCCATCTTCTGTAGACTAAAACAAGATGATCAATTAAGTTTGGTTAAAGCGAAACATAAAGCTATTCTTTCAGGTGAAAAATGCACAAGAAATAGAATTCAGAAGGAAATTAATAGTCATGTTAGAAATACCAGAGAAAATATTATCAAACAAATGAACTGTAAAGAACTTTACCATACGATAAGAACTCTATCTAAAGATTCAACTGTCAATAAGTTACCTGCTCTTAATGATGCATCTAATATGAACAACTTTTTCACAAGGTTTAACTCCGAAAAAATCAAAGACGAGGAACGTATTAGTGGATGTCATGAAAAACGCTCTGCCAATCATGTCTCTGAAGTTGAAGTTAA
>JAYMFX010141100.1:0-24894 GCA_036784945.1 Monocelis spectator | reverse complement strand
CTGATTTTTATTCCTTGGGTCTAAAAATATATTTCATCCAATAATAATTTTAATGTATAAATTTTATTATTATTATTATTATTTATTATTATTCTTGTCAACATGTGAAGCATGTGAATAACATTTTATTATTTTATAGACTTCTATTATTCTATAGACTTACATGTTAGAAAGCACTAAAGATTTGAAGAGCTGAATTTTAGTAGTAAGTATTTTGAGTGTATGGCAAAATAGGACGAGACATTTTATAATATGCATACATTTCTGAACAATGTTATTGATATGAAAGGACGACCAGTCCATTTTATTTGTAATTATAAGGCCAAGATCTTAAACTTTCGGGATAGGATTTCCATCGATGATTAAATCTTTTTAACATTTGTAAAACTCATTTCCTCACATATATTTAAGTTGCCAATGTCGTTTGTACAGTATATGAACAATTTGGCACTATATAAGGGAAGTTCTTATAGGACAATAGGTTTCTTGAAAATGAGTGTAACATATGCTTATTTCCAGCAAGTAGGATATTGCGTCTGAGAGAAACTCATCGTATAAATCTTTGAGAAAATACTACAGACCAAAACACCACACTTTTTAAAGAACCATTCAGGGATTTTACTTGGAGCACTGGATGTGCCTGATTTTATTTCCTTGAATAAAGCTTTGAGTTCAACTTCAGAGACAGAAGGAAAGTTGGGAAATTATGTGGGGATATAATATATAATACAAAAAGATTTCTTACACTTTCACATTCTTCTAAAGAGAATGAATGTTAATCTTGAAGTAATTTTTAATTGTGACCGTTATGTAAATATATTTTATACCTATATCTCTCTCAAATCTTATTCCGAACAAAATCTTATTTCCGAGTGACCCAAAGTCAAGATATTGTAATCTCTATACAGCGCTATACAATATTTCATTCCCGAGAGTACATAGCCGAGATTAGAACTCTCGATCCTGTGCTATGTAAAAAGTAATCTCTATGCCTGATTCAGCATCCAGTTGAATTAGCACGCAGTATAAGAAGCCTTTCAAATTGTCATTATTTTGTAGAGAGCGCTGGCCGAATGGTTAGAACGCTTGACCACCAATCCAGATGGTCGACAGTTCGAATCCCGGCTATGTACCTACTCTCGGGAATGAAAAATTGTATAGCGCTGTATAGAGATTACAATATCTTGACTTTGGGTCACTCTAGCAGTGAGAAGTGGTTGATTCAACCCTACTGTTAGTATAGTCAAGATACTGCTTCAAGCTATATAAAAATCTTAAAACATTATATAAGTGCTCTTCAGAAATTTGTAGCCAGGGTGATCTTATCTATAAGACTGATAGATAAGTGCATATTTGTGTTTGTTCTATGACACACACAAGCACAAATAGAGACTTATCAGCTGTCATTAGACTCGAAGGTACATTTGCAACTCAAGTAAAATTTGTTTAATTACTTACATGTTATGTATCTGGTATTATTTATTTAATTCCGGTTTATAAAATACGAATAATGATAATATTTTAATATTACAAATGTAAGTAAAGAAATGTCAACGATAAATCAATTTTAAATATCCGGATTAAGGCAATTCTTATCAAATTCAACTGTAATGTAAAATATTTCAATTAAATTCAAGTTTAAACTCTTATGTATATTCTGAATAAAATTTTATAATTAAAAAAAATTACTAACTCGTTTATTTTAAAAGCCACTGTAAATTAAATTTCAAAATTACTGGAATATCTGATATGTCTGATAATAAATATGAAAAAATAAAAATTTCGCAATGTTTAGAAATAAACGTTTTTGGATTGCCACGGTGCTGCTTAGCTATCACAAGGCAAAAGAGTCGCCTTGGCAATTTACCAATCAGCAGTCTAAATATGTATGTAGACGACTCTATACCATATAGAGGATAGACTCGTAGAAGACCAATCTTCCAACTTTACTTTTAATTACAAAAAAATTAATTTCTGACTCCGAATCACTACTATAGAAATAAACTATTTTGTTTAACCGCGTCTCCGAAACCGGAATTTCTATGATCACAACTCATCCATCCACAGTTTGTATAACTTCATGTGAGTGACAATACCTATCTCTCTATTTGCCAAACCTTATAGTCATAACAGATTTTGTAAGGCCGTTAATAGACTGTTAATAAGCTAAAAACTGAAGACTGTTTACGTATGTATGGTGGCCGAGAGGGGTCAAAATGAAATTCTCTATGTAATAACTGAATTTCTATGTAAAACAGCGAATATCTCTGAAAAGTATAGAGAATATCTCTGATAAGTAAAGAATATCTCTGAAAAGTAGAGAATATCTCTGAAACGTAAAGAATATCTCTGAAACGTAAAGAATATCTCTCGAAAATAGAGAATATCGTTTTGACCCCTTTCTTTACTTTTCAGAGATATTCTCTATTTTTTAGAGACATTCTCTATTTTCGAGAGATATTCTCTGTTTTACATAGAAATTCAGTTATTTCATAGAGAATTTCATTCTGACCCCTTTCGGCCGCCATATTTATATTCGATATTCTACTTCGCACTCAGCATTCGGCCTCTAAGCTACAGTATTACTTAATAACAGCGCTTTACAGGAATTATTTTATAAAATAAAATTATGAAAATAATAGGTTGATTATAATGGCATTTATTTTGAAAATTTAAGAGTTTAAATTAACATGCAACCGCAAGTAATATGTAATAAAAATATTCATTATTAATATTTAGATAAAAAGCATTTGATTAAATAAATCTACTGGATATCAATAGGACTTATGATATAATATCTAAACTAGAGTAAATATAAGGTTAATAAGATTTAAGGGATGCAATACTGAATAAATGATCAAGTTCATCGTAGAAAAATAGAGTCATCACTGTCATTACTGATTCGGTGTAGCTGATCGAGATAGGATACCATTACCATTATTGGTGACACCATTTGAGCGTACAGGAGATTGGTTCGCTGAGCTAAAATGAAAACAAATAAACTGTAGGTATATGTAGTTCCAGATTAATTACGAAAATAAATGGTCTATCATGATTTGCAGATAAGGGACAGATAAAATTGTTGGATAATTTACATAAGAGTGAGAGATGAATGAGAGATACATCGAGAGAGAGATAAGTTAAAGAATTAATATTTAATTATCGTACTTTCTCCTCGAGGAGCGCTTCTTTGGTTGCACATCTACTCTGGTTGCCATCACCAGTGGTTCCTCTAATCCAGCCTGTTCAATCTTGACAGTATATTTTCCAGTGTCATTAGTCATGGATTGATCAATTACCATTCTCAATTCCTGATCAGTTTTAGTGATGCGATGCCGAGGTCCGTAATGAAGATCGCGGGGGCCTTTACTCCAAGTCACTATATAAAATATAAAATATAATTGTTACAAATGCTCACCAAAATGATTCACGGAGATAAATACTAGTAGGTATATTGGGAACTAAATGATATACGTACCAGTGGTATAGCCAGAGTATTTTACTTTGCACGCCAAATTAATTTCTTGACCTTCTTCGACATCGACAGTTTTTGGTAATGCTTCGAGTATCTCGATTTGGCCGGAACTTGCTGCGCCTTCAGATTGAATTGAAGTTTTGCCAGGCGCAGTTGGTGGTTTTTTGGTTACCAAATCGGTTGATGTAGCAGCATTGCCTTGATGACCTTTAGCGTCACCGTTGGTTGCTCCATTGATATAAATGAAGCCGGATATTTTTGATCTACCGAATTTATTGAAGGCGATGCATCGATAAAGACCTTCATCACTTTTCTTAACGTGGAGTATACTTAAAGTGGCTTCACCACTACCACTTGACCAAGTTGCAAATCTTGGTTTTCCTGGAGTATCGTGCAACAGCTCGAATCCATCTTTCTCCCTATATTTAAATAAGAGATTTGTTTTAAAATAAACTAAAACAAAATTTAAATTATAACTTTAAATATGTAATTTAAGTGTCCATCGTAACCGGAAACTGAGGAAATGTATGTAAAAATGATAAAAAAATACGTGTAAGGTATTCATGCAAATTTATAAAGTTTTATGCTAGATTTGAGGCAAGAGGCATTGATCATTGATTCACATTGCAACTAGACATTAAAATGATCGACAGACGTTATACTCTCCATCCTTCAATACCCCTTATGTTAACATTTCCTTGAAATCTGTTAGGGTTAAGAGGTCATTTTAGATGCTGAAAATATAAGTTTAAAGAAGAAGAAGAACGAAAATACTTTATTTTTGCCCGGCCAATCTGTAGTGATGTGACTATTAGAATGAAAAATTTCAAATCATTTGATTGATCAATGGGTGTTTCTCTATAGAGAGATTTTGAAAATCATAGCCGTTATTAGCTAACTACACGAGTACATGAGCTTAAATAATAACCAATTCATTAAGTAAATTACCATTTAAATTCTGGTGTTGGTGTACCAGTAGCAGCCACCTCAAGAGTAGCCGACTGTCCTTCTGTAACATTTATGGTGGAATAGGACTTAGTGAATTTGGGGCGGTGAATCTCCTCGTCATCATACTGAGAGAGGACACAGGAGCATTTCACCTCACCAGCGCTATTGAATACATCCACTGAGTAAGTCCCAAGATCTTCTTTATCAAATCGAGGTATTCTCAATTCCAAGTGACCACTTAAAGCCTAAAATGGTTTCATTTTGCAATTAGACTACAATTACAAGATTACAAGTGCGACAATCTAAAACTAACTCCACGTCAAACTGACAAATAAAGTGGCTATTTTAATGAAAATAAGGGACAAATTTGATTAATATTAAAATTGTTCCACAAATTATTGAATTCGATTTGTTTGTAAAATTGACAAATTGTAATTCTTTCACTAAAAGAAAATACAGAAAGAGATCTTTCTAGAAATATAAATTTTATTTAATATCGTAGTCGTTGTAAACTCAAGGTTTGGTAAAACCCAGAATAGTAATCCTCATAATTCTCATAACCGCCAGAAAATCTTTTTATTCGATAGTTAATGTCAATTAGATTTATATTTTTAGCAAAGCTCTTTTCTGTATTTTCATCAGAAGAATATTCTTTAAAATAGCTTACCTTTAAGCAGTATTTGTTCTTAAATCCCTCATAAATTCTAGCGCCATCTTTAAACCAATGATGTTCCGGATTGGGAGTGCCCATAATTGAGCAACTCAATAGCACATCTTGACCGAGAATCACCTGTTGATTACGTAATTTTCTTGTGAATTCTGGTGCTCTCTTCAGTCGGATTCTACCTTCTGGAGTAGAACTGCGTCTTGAATAACTGGATGCTATAAAGTCGACAAGGCAATTTTAACATTATCAGTAAATCAGACTGTCAATTAAATTGTCTAATTCGCTTTTTACTAATTGCATCTGTAAATATTCTTACATCTAACATTCATGAGAGCTTCTGATACCGTCATGAGCAAATCATTGCTCACTACACAAGTATAAGTGCCGGAATCTTCTAGGCAGGTATCGGTGATTATTAGAGTGCATATACCACTGCTCGAGTCAGAGCTCACAGTATAGCGAGTATTCGAGCCAGGAGTATTCAATGATAAAGGTTTGCGAGCCTTAAACCATCGCACTTCTCCTAGAGGCGCTTTATCCAGATCAAGTTGGCATTGCAATTTTCCAGCACTTCCTTCAATAACGGTTGAATTTGAAAGCTGTTTCTTAAATACTGGCTGTTCGCTGTTAGTGCTGGCTGGATCTGTAAAGAAAGATATAATTATTCTGTAAACTTTTCTACAAAATATATTAAGATTTCGTCTGTAAAATGGATACAAATCACAGAAGCTATAGAAATATCAGTATCAGTATTTCGATACTACACTCAACAGAATCCATAGAAATCTTATAAATCATAGAAAGGGTTGCATAGATATCGGTATTTTGATATAGAATCCACTCAACACTCAACATAATCCATAGAAATCATAGAAGTGCTATAGACAGCAAAATCAAAAAAATAATTGTAAATTCATTCATACTTCAGTCCTAAATAGTTCACTTACCGAATACAAGGACAACTGCACTGCACACATCTCGGCCATATTTGTTGTTTACAGAGAGAGTGTAAACACCCGCATCCATACTGTTGGCTGACACAATCTCCAGAAAAACATCCTCGCTCTCTTGATAAGATCTAAACTTGCTACTAGAAGTCTGAATGACAGTTCCATTATGACTCCATTCAATGCTTGGTTTCGGTACACCGCCAACTATAAATCACAATTGAGGAAGTGAATATTATTATCATTTCAACATTTCAACATTTCAACACGCTTTAAATAAATCAAATGCCTTGCTTACTTGTAGCTTTCATCAAGAGAGGTTTGTTCATTGGTACGTTCATGTCGAGAAGAGGCAAGACAACCTTTGCTCCAATATCTGGCTGCATCTTATCAAAAGATTGTCTTGCTTGACCTAAGGATTAGGAAAATATCTATTTTTTAAAACAATTTCTATGACCTATTGTTTAGTTTAGATTCAGAGATCTTTTCAAAATCTGCCCTTATAATTTTATTCCCATAATAATTTCGTAAAAATGAGAAACCTATTGTTCAATCTGAATTCAATTATTTCTTAGTAAACTTTTAAATTTTTAGAAAACACAACTAACCTTTAACTTTCAAATTCGCCGAATCCGATGTTTCGCCGAATTCGTTCTCGAAAGTGACACTGTAAGTGCCTGCATCGAAAATGTTGACGTTATGAATGGTGAGAGTAACGTCGCCTTCTTCACTGATTTCCAATTTAAAGCGGGCATCGTTGATGTTTATGGGCACGTCATTGAGGAACCAGTGGATTTGGCATCGTTGCGGACTCTCAACGTGACACTGGAAGGTCGCAGTACGACCTTCCAATGCGTTGATGTTGATCAAGGGACTTGATAGAACAGGGGCGCGACCACGTTTCTCCATTCTTACATTGACAATAGTCTGAAATAATGCATTCATTCATTCTCATTATTGGTTTATATGTATACAAAAGTGATTTAATTGCCAACTATATTGGAGCATTAAAAAATGGACACCAGTCCTACCTCCTCAGTTTCTTCATATTTCGTGCATGCACGATCAATCCATCTCAGATGTTCAATAGAATAGGCAAAGCTTTCGCGTTCTTCGGAAATAACACGTTTCGATTTGAGTTTATCATCACTATCAGTCCACAACGGACCCATTTCAAACTTCATGCTTGTTTGAATGGCAGCGCTTCTCAACCATGGATGATTCAAAGCTTCTACCGCAGTTAAACGCTGTTGTGGATCACACGCCAAGCATTTATGCAGAAAGTCGCACAATTCTGGCGATACTGATCGCAGATGAGTCTCAAGAGATTTTAAAGTTGAAAGGGTGGAGACGGCATCTGATGAAGATTTGCCAGTCAATCTAAAAGTAACATAAAAACACACACACGGTTAATATATGTATTAGTTATATAATGCTAACTATATTTGATATTTGCAAATATTTTCGATTAACTCACATTCTAAAAATGGTTACTCCAAGTAACCAAATATCAGCGGCAGTGCCTAATCTCTTATGCTTAACAGCTTCTGGTGGTAACAGTCCTGGACCAAGGAGACGAAGACGAGTCGCAGACTCTTCTTCACGATAGAGATGTCTAGTCTGACTCATGTCGATGAGTTTAATCAAAGCTGATTGGCTAGATGCGAAGAAGAGGTTTTCCGGCTAAAAAGGAAGTTGAGGATTGATAAATATGATTGGTAAAAGTTTAATTTAACAAGAGAGATTTGAAATCTCTTAGAGAAGGCATATCTCACTGTTATTCCAAGATGGACGACATTGCTTCTATGTAGCTGTTTGAGCAGGTCTGCCACTTGTATGGCTATTAATTGAGCTCTTGTTTCATCAAATTTAATTCGTTTCAGGACTTCTTCCCAGACATTGCGTCCAGATAAGCTGAATATGAATTAATGAATAAAAATGAATAAATAATGAATAAATAATGAATAAATAATGAATAAATAATGAATAATAAATCACTAGAAAACACATCCATTCAGCTGGTATCACTGTCATTCTGTGAAATTTTTATATTATTTACACTCCAATAGACTATTTGCTATATTATTAATTCTATAAGTTTCAATACGTTTAATTAGTGATTATGTACGTCAATTTTATAAAAATTTCGGATATGATTCCATTTTATTAATTGTACAATTATTTGCTAACGCGGATGAAAACAATTCTTGACAAAACATAATGCGCTTAATTTTGTTGATTCCTATTTTAATTAAATTATTATACCTACTCGTAGCAAAAAATTGTGCAATTAATAAAACGAAATCGTATTTGACTTGTTTACAATCCAAGGTCGACATTTTTGTTTTTGTTTAGTGATATAAAACAAATTTGACGTAATCACTATAATTAAAGTATAGAATGTAGATTGCAGACTGTCTTATCGATCTCTTTATTATGTAATTCACGCAATATTGCATAAGAATGCAGTTTTCAAATCTGAATCTAAGATTTTCTGGAGAAGACTAATTAAACCATCGATAAACGCCCCATTGAAGGCGGTATCAAATTTTCGTAAAATTGAAGGGATTTTCAGGATTGATGACTGCTAAATATCTAAAGAAATCCTAATGTATGAATTCTTAAAAATATGAATGCCATGAGACAGTGTGATTTAATGACTATGATTTTAATATTATAATATTATGATAGCTTACAATTGTGTTATTAAAATGGTTTCACTATCACGATCATAGATTTCATGTAATGAAAGAAGATTTCTATGATTTAATGTAGTTAATTTGTAGATCTCTTCGTCCAATAAATCGCGACGGAAATCCAAATCGGAATGTTGAATAAATTTTCCGAGCCAAGAAATACCAGTTGTGCGTTCGATCAGTCGATAGACACGACTGAACCGATCCCTGAATAGACAGAAATCAACAATTATTTAGATAAGAGTATCTAAATGGTTATGAATACACGAGAAAGTCTTGTATTGGATTTTCATCAAAAACAACCTGATGAAAAATAATTTGTCTTTTTCTTCTCACTCTTTACATCATCTCTCCCCCTTTTTGATTGATCCCAATGATTATTTCTCATATCTATTCCATCTCCTCTCCCCAAAATCTGATTATTTAGTTAGAAACGCAACACTCACTTATCAAGCTCTTCACAAATAATGTAGCGATCTTCAAGTCTGCCTCGATTGATTGATAATCCTTTCATAAATTGAAATTCTTTATCTGAAATAAAAAAGAATAAATCTGAGAAATAAATTTATACATTCCTAATAATGCTCCCATATCTGTTGGTATTTCTTGGAGAATGAGCTTGTTATTACAATATACATATAATAAGTGAGTTCAATTTTATTCCCTTCGACTATGAATTGGTCAGAAATTAAGCTCTCTATCCATTATTTCAGACTAGATGATTGAGAGCTTTGTATCTTTCAAAATGCAGAATAATTGTTAATAGAATAATTACCTCTTATTTCGATTTCTGAATCTGTTGTTCGCGGTGATTGCGTGCAGATGATTTCAGATTCGGGACCGGGCTCGCTGACACCAAACTGATTCTCGGCTCTCACTCGGAATTGGTAAGCCTGACTTTCATCAAGGACAGTGGCTAAATAGCTTCGCTTAGATGTACTAGCTAAGCGCTGCCAAGCGATACCTCCCTCTCGTCGATATTCGATGATGTAGTTTGTAATATGAGAGGTGAACTCACTGGAGGCAGATACAGTGGGCACATGCCACTCTAAATAGAGAGAGCGCTTGTTGTGTGGAAACACGATTGGTCGACTGGGTCGAACTTGAGGGCGATCTAGAAATAGATATCGTAATTATAGTATTAGACACAACAAACATTCAAATGGATCCACATATAATAGTACTTTACCTGCAACTTCAATCACCACCTCTACAGAGTCTCGACCAAATTCATTCGCAACTAGTACTCTGTAGCGGCCCTCATTCTGATAGGTGACATCTGAGAGTGTGAAAACAATATAGTGGTCGATCAGTTTGATTGGCAAATCGATGGGTACGCCACTTCTCTCAATTGTCACTCGAGGAGTTGGTTCACCGTAGAATGGAATGCGTACTTGCTGGTTTTCACCTCGACGCATGGAATAATGAGTTGGGAATGGTGCTTTACGACAAATACTGGCAGGAGCTATATTATAAAAGAAATGCACAATTAATAGGATACAAATGAATTAGTAACACAACTTTAAACTAGAGCTATGACTGGCTGCACAGTGGTTTAGAATCAAGTTCTATTTTTATTGATTTTAATGGGAATGTGATTTAATCAGTCTTGAACTGATCACAGCTACAAAGCAAACAGCGGCAGAACACAGCTGTGTGCGCTAAAGCTTTGTGCTTCGGTTTTATGCGCGTTTCTGTGAATCCACGATTCGACACATTGAGCTGTGAGCGGCTGTACACTACTTGTCAATAGTAAAATATTTCATGTGGTTATTTACCTTGGACAATCAGACTTGTGTGACTAATTTGAGTGCCGCAAGTATTGGTCATACGGCATTCTATGCATCCAGCATCTTTCTCTGTAATGTTCATAATGCTTAGCTTGTAGATACGACCATCTTCATGTAGGCGATATTTTCTATCTCGATTAGTGGCCGGACGGAAATTATGAAGCCTAAAATAATTAATTGTTACAATAAAATTGAAAATTGAGTTAGCTTGCAGAGGATCGATTTTTAATAAATAGAATAATATTTTGTTATTATTACCATGTTACTGAAGGCTTTGGTTCTCCTTCAACATGAGCTATGAAAGTTACACTGTTGCCGATTAAACAATCGAACGAGGATGGCAACAATTTGACAAACCTTGGTGGAACTTTTACTGAAATATTCATATCAATTAAATAGATTAGAAATATTAGAAAGTTTTACAGTTGATTACAAAGTTGATTATCCAAAGTTAAAATCACTCACAATAGTGTGGTTTAAGAAGCAGTGCTTCCACGGAAAATAATGGTGAACTCTTTATTCCGTCTCTTTCGGAAATCACACGGAACCAATATTTTTCATTGGGTGTCAAACCGGTGAGAATGATATTGCTGTCATAAACTGGACCTGTAGAGGCTCTTGTCCAAGATTCACTAGCGTCACGAGCAGTTTTATATTCAATGAAATAGCGAATTCTGCCTGACATTGAGTCGAGAATGTCCAACTCTGAATGCTGCCAGCGCAGAGAGATTCTCTCCTGATCTAAAGTGTGAATCATGAGGTTTGTCGGAGGTGCTGGCACATCAGTTCTCTCCATAGGTTTGGCACTTGCTCCTCTATCGGTGTTAGACAGAGCTGACACGGCTCTGCTGCTGATCATTATTGTTTCGCTCTCACCAAATTGATTGATGGAACGAATACGGAAGTCATATTTGGTGCCTGGTCTCAAATTACTTGCTTCACACATGTGTTGACGAGCGGGTACTCGAGCGAATGGTTGCCAATAGCTCGTGTCTTGATCGTATAATTCCAGCAGATAGAAACGAACATCAGGACTAGGTTGACTAGGTGGATCCCACTGTAGCAGTATTGCTCGTGGCCCACTGTGCACTACACGAAAGTGGGAGGGAGTTCTAGGCGCAGCTTTGGTGTACGAGCCAGATAGAGGTCTCACTAGTTCGTTTAATTGAAGTGGCTCGCTCAAATCAAACTCATTACGCGCTCTTACTCGAATCTACATAATTAGATTGAAAAAATCAATTTTAAGATATATTCATAAGTTTTAGGATGAGTAACCTTTTTAATCGTTTAAGGATTAAAGAATGCCACCAACCTGGAATGGTAATTCATCAGAATTTGGTCTTCTGAATACAAAATTGGATCTATTGGTTTCACCAATTTCCTCCCAGTATCGTCGATCTGGATATCTTCGCTCAATCACATAATCTAATCGTTTGGTGGAATGATTTTCTGTTGAAGGATGCCAAACTAGTTCTAACATTGAAGCATCTTCCATTCCTTCTGACTTACCACGAAGAATTAATGGTCCCTGAGGTGTGTCCGGACCTCTTCTTTGTCTCTGTATTTTCAAGTCTTCCATCAATTCGACAGGCTGACCGATTATGTCATCCTAAGTATGGTAAAATTGCTATTGGTATAGGTATTGGTCAAGAAGTATGCATTGAAACTGATGGGTTTGAAAAGAAGCTTACTTTAAATGGCACTACTCTTAAGCGGTAAACCCTTTCAGGATTCAAGCCTCTTATCAAAGCTTCTGAAGAATCGGCTGAATGCTTACTAAATGGCACCCAAACACGTGGACCTTTTAAATCCAGCAGTTCAATGGAATATCCTGAAATCTGACCAATTGGATGAGGCTGCCAATGCAGTCGGACGGTATCGTCCAGTTCTCTTGTGAGTCTCAGACCCAAAGAAGACTTTCCAAACACGCCTGCACAGAAGTAGAAGAGTAATTTTACGGATGATAGTTTTAGTATCGCTTTGATAAACGATTTAATTCCAAAAATTAAAATTTGCTTATTATTTTCACTACTTGTAAGTAGTAAATTGAAATATGGGATTTTTGTAAAGAAATTAGTTAATCAACGATAAGGAATTTTATTTGAATTATTAAATCATTTCATAACGATTTCAGATAACATAAATGAATATTCAATATATTGCTATTTGCATGGCTAACAATCACACGCACTCACCTTGTCTATTTTGAGCGAGAAATGTTGGAGAATCCACATAATCACTCAAACCTTGACGATTTCTGGCGGCGATTCTGAATGCATAGTGATTGTCGGGCTCTAGACCGGTCACCTCGTAATGACTATCGTAGGAATCTAGGTCACACAAATGTCTCCAGCCAGAGTCCTTGTTGCCACGACGATATTCGATGTTGTAGCCGGAAAGAAGGTGATCATCGACTAAGGGACGCATCCAATGAAGGTGAGCAGTACCATCCGATGTTGGTGTCGCGGAGAATCTGATTGGATGTCCAGGTCGAGATGATTCTGTAGAATAAATAAATATCAATGAATTTCGATACAGTTAACATAAATACAAATAGATTCATTGACACTTATAAATTTCTATAGTGATGATAGAAATGTAACTTCTGGCTAACACATAAATGAGATACATAATAGATTTCTTTCCCTTAAATTATAGCTATTCTAAATTCTAAATCTTTCAATAATATAGAAAGTTGCTAAGCTGTAAAACTCGGCTTCTGAGATGAATATGGTTTTCAACTCACTTGGAGCATCGGAACAAATTACTGGATGATCGAGCATTGCTGGCGCACTGTTACCATTGTCAGTTTCGGTAACAATTCTGAAGAAATGAGTTGCACTGGGCTTTAAACCTGCAACCACAACTTCAGTATCAAATGATCGGAGCTTTCTGATTGGTCGCCAGTCTTGTTTAGTTGGTTCCCATGTTTCTAATTGCAGATGATAAGTGTCTGGTCTCATGTGAGCTGGTGGACTCCATTTCAAAGACAGAGAATCTTTACCAAGATCTACAACTCTCAAATCAGTTACTGAAGCAATTTCACTTTGTTTATCCTTTCTGGGAGTCGGTCTGATACTGAGATATTGAGATTCGATGAATGGTCCGACACCAATACTGCTGTCACCTCTAGCTGCCAACCGGAATTGATAAACCACACTGTCTTCAGGATTGCGGAACACGTAATGCCTCGACTGACTTGGTAATATGGCCAAAGTTTTCCAAATATTTGTCGTAGCTTCTCTGACTTGCAATACGTAATCTCTCACTCTGTCGTCTAAATTAGGCGTCCATGTCAAATCTATATTGTCATTTCTTTTGCCTACTTTCACATCAAGATCACTCTTGGATGCGAGCAGTGCTTGCGATTTTGTAATGTCTGATAGGAGAATTCTGGATGTTAATGGGGGGCTTATCCCCGATTCATTTTCTGAGCGTATTTGATAAAGATAAGATTTTGACTGATCCAATGTAGATGGTAAACTAAGATCAACTGAATATTGATCAGCTGGTATACGCTTGCCGTGAATCCAATTGTCAGAGAAATCATCAGTCGGTTTATATTCAATGATGTAGCTTTTAGGTACATCTAGAATTGGGGCAGCAGTACCACTGACTCTAGTAATCGGTCTCCATTCTAAATGAATGTGGTCCGGCTTAGACGATTGCATAATTCTAAGAGGGCCTTCTGGCATAATTGGAGGAAGAGTTGGTCGCATTTTCAGTTGTTCTGTTGACGACAATGCTCCCACTAGACAAGGACCTTTGCCAACTTCATTAGCTGCCATCACACGATAAAGCAATTGTCCAGAATCAGATGACAGTAAGGAAATATCCCGTAAAGGCATCGTGTACGATGTTCTAGATCCTGGAACAGTTGTCAACAATTGCCAATTAGGTGATGAAGCTGGCTTGTATTCAATGAAGTACTGATTGATTGGCAAGCCTCCGGTTTCACTGGATGCCTTCCAAGTAATTTCTACTAAGCCAGCAGATTTCTTTGGTGTGATATTGAGTGGACCACGAGGTTGTGATGGCACATCTATATAGAAATGAATAAAACCCCATAATATACAAAGTGAGTTACTCTAAAATCATTTTAAACAAATAAAGGATATGGTATATTTTTAAATATGAACATAGCCACACATTACTGAGAAAGCCTTTAAAAAAAAACTAATTTAAATAAACTGTTAAGTGAAATAAACACATTTCTAACAATTTAGCTTACCATAGTCGAGAGTGTATTTGAATTGAGTTTCCAGAGTCAGTGGTTGAATAAGCCTTTCAGTTTTAGATGTTTCAATGAGACCCACTCTGACGTTGAATCTTTCTCCATCTTTGATATTTCTCAAAGTGTAATTGGTAGTAACCAACGATGGCAGCTCGATCAATGGCTCCCATTCAGATTGTCCCGCGCGCAATATTTCCACTCTATAGCCGGAATAAAGGTGCGCAGTTTTGTGCAAATCTTTTGGCCTATCCCATGAAAGTTCCACACTACCAATGCCACTTTTCATGATTGTCAGTGGTGGTAAAAGTGAACTAGTGCTCCATTGCTCACGAATTCTTCTAGTTGGTAAATCACCGAGATCTTCACGTGAAAATGAGCCAACAAGAGGCCTACCTAACCCAGCATCGTTCAATGGTAGTACTCTGAAAAGATGAGTGCTGTCCAGGTTAATATCATCCAACAGTAGAGACGTTTGTGATCTTGGAACACGAGCTAAATGATACCAATCAATAGCATCATGTGGCCTGTGCTGGATAATGTACTCGCTGAGAGGAATACCACCCTCTCGTTGAGGAGGTTGCCAATTTAATTGAGGTGTCGAGTCAAAGTCACGTGGCTTCAATACCAGAGGACCCATAGGTTGAGAAGGAACTTCTAAAATCATAATATTTATCCGATATGTAGCCAGCATTGAACAGGATAGAAAAGAATATTAAAGGGTTATATGGTTAACTTACCGTATCTTTTATTTAAGTGTACAGGTGTTTCATAAGTAACTGGTCTGCTGTGCCCTTCTCTGTCAATTGCATGCACCCTGATTGAGAATTTATCATCATCCTTGATTTCACTTAAAAGGTAGCGTGTTTTTTCGTGGTGTGGAATCTCTTTTAATAAACTCCAGTGACTTTGACCAGGACGTTTCATTTCAATACGATATCGATCTAAATCAATGTGACGTGGTGGTTGCCAGCTTAGGTCTAAGTCATGTAATCCAGCTTTAGATACATCCAATAATTGCAACGGTTTCATCCATTCAGGTGTTGCAGCAACAGACGTTGCTCTAGTGACAGTATTATCTCTTTCGACACCACCCAGTAGTGCCGGCCCCATGCCAACATTATTCACTGGGATTACTCGATAGATGGTAGAATAACGTTCATTCGCAGTGAGTCGATGAGGAGCCTCGAATACAGTTTGATTTCCTGGTACACGACCTACCTCTTCCCATATTCCAGATTTCTCTGGTCGTCTTTCAATGATGTGTTCCTTTACTTTGAATTTAGATTCATTTAATGCAGGTTTCCATGATATTGTTGGTCTTTCAGAATAGGAATTGATGAAAATATCCAATGGTCCTCTTGGTTGATATGGTAATTCTAAAACAATAATATATCTGATCAATTAATTTGTTATTGATAAAGAGATACAGGAAGAAAGTTTTATATGGATGATAAATACTACGTACATGGATTAAGCATTATTGTCATCTATGTCTCATACTTCAAGTATATACCTAACAATTCTATCATATTATAATCCATAGTTCAAATCTTACCAGGTTCTGACGTATGCGTATACGGTGTTTCAAACGTCAATGGTTGACTTCTTCCCATATCATCCACAGCCAAGACTCGCAAAGTCAAATTGTCTCCATCTTTAATGTCTTTCAGAAGGAAATTTGGTAAAGCCATCGTGGTGGGAACATCTCCCGCTGGTATCCATTCATGTCTATACGGTTTCATCATCTCTACTCTGTAGCTCTTAATACGGTGGGATGGAATGATTGGATGCTTCCATGACAATTCAACCTTGCCTGAGGAATGTGGAATTATGTCGATGTTTCTTAATGGCATCAGTGATAGATCAGATGGTTTCATGCCAGGCATATTTTCCGAATCAATTTTGTAACCAATGACTGGTGATACATATCCAGGCTTCCAGGCACCCAAAAGAGGCTCTCCAATTCCAGTTTCAGTAACTGCCATGACACGATAAACTGTTGGTAGCATTGGCTGTTCAGATAATCGGTATGAGGTTTGTGCTGCGGGAATTCTTGCAAGAGGCTGCCATGGAGATGTCATATCGTCTTCTGGTCGCTTCTCCAAGATATACTCTCTAACAGGGCGACCACCATCAATTGGAGGCGCTTTCCAAGTCATTATTGGCATGGAATTATCTTTAAAAGGTTCTGTTGCAACCAGTAACGGTCCCAAAGGTTGTGACGGTAAGTCTGCATAAGTTAACAAAATAGAATACAGTCAGTGAATAATGATTATTCTATCTAATTTTATTTATGCCGAACTATAATGTATGGTATGATTTAATTTATTTTATCTTAAAAGGATTAATTAATTGCCCGTTTTTCCTAGTTGGCATCCATAAATTATTATGAAAACCTTGAATAAATATATAGACAACATAACTAACTAAGATTCTCACATCTAAGAATCTGAGAGCATTTCCATTATTACTTCCATTATTCAATGATCGAGAGACCCACTCAAATTGAACATTCAGAGGCATTTCAAATGAAAGCCCACCATCCAATTCTTAGTTATTATATATGATTAATTTATGATTTCAGTATAGTATATTCTGATTAAAATTTAATGCAAACTTAAAAAATAGATATTACTTACCATGAAATCTAGAAAATTTGTAAGGAGTCTCATAAGTAACTGGCGTTTTTCTACCACTTGGTTCAACAAGAAGCACTCTGAAATCATATTTCTCGTCATCTTTTAGCTTGCGAAGCGAGAAGTTTGTTGGTTCACTTGTCTTCTGTTCTGAAAGTAATTGCCAATTTATATCAGTGGGTTTCTTCTTCTCTACTTGATAAAATTGATCTCGACCAGGAAGCTGTCGCGGAGGTGTCCAGTCAAGTCGGATACTGTCTAGTCCAACTTTTGTTATGTCAATTGGTTTTAAGATGTCTCCATATTCTTGTGGTAGATGTCTACTCATGGGCGTAAATGGTTGTTGTGGTCTGGATCCTTGTATGCCTGGACCCATGCCAACTTCATTGACAGGAATGATTCGATAAATCATTTCCTTATCTCCATCAACATCTCGGATATTGTAATTAGTTTGTCTACCAGGTACAATACCAACTGACTTCCATTGATACGAATCTCGAGGTCTCTGTTCGATAATGTATTCAGTAACAGGAGCATTTGAATCTAATGGCGAAGACCACTGTAGGCGTGTTAAACTTTGATCAATAGGATCCACAGAAACTTGAAGCGGTCCAGCTAGTCCTCGTGGAACATCTTTTTCAGAGAGAAATTTGTATGGGGTTTCAAAAGTGATAGGAATTGGTGCATCACCGCTACGTTTGATGGCTTGCACTCTTACATCAATTGAATCACCCGGTAGCAAATTGTTCAATGTATATCGAGGCTCAGTTCCAATTGGTAATTCATCCATCCATGTCCATTTGTTTTCATGTGGTCGTCTCATTTCTAGTCGATACCCACTAAAATCACTGCTAAGTGAGCTTGGTGGTGGTTCCCATGTTAGACTAATACCGTCTTTGCCAACTCGTTTGATATCAATCGGTTTCTTTGCATAGTCTTGATAGAGCAACGGCCGTTTGCTAAATCTAAATGGCTCCATTGTGCTTTCTAATCTACCGATTTTATACCCATGAATTGGAGCAATTGCAAAGTAATAATCTCTGTCAGGTCTCAAACCTTCTAACAAAGTTTTTGATGAATACGGTGTTGTTTTAGTTACTTCTGTCCAGTCTCTGGAGTCTTTTTCTCGCATAAACACAGCATAACCATCATTTAATGGCCTGCCACTTACTGGGGTATCCCAAGACAGACTAACTTGACGTTTTCCAATTTGAGATGCTGTTATGGAGGATGGTAAATGGGATTGTTGAATTCCTTCCTTTGTTCTAGGTAGAACTGCTGTCAATTCTATGGGTTCACTTGAGACACCATCCCCTATTGTTCGAATACGTAAATTAATAGAGTCATCAACAGTGGGTAGCGATGGCATATCAAAACTTGTACGATGACCTTCCACTGTTGCCAAATGACGCCACTCTGATTGATAAGCTGGACGATAGCTGATTTCATAACTTTTGTTGTCATCTATTATTTTAGGCGGTTGCCATGACAAACGGTATGCATTGCTGGCATCAGAATCAATAGAAGAATAATCATTTGACAGTCTAGGCATTCCAAGACCATAATCAGACGATCGTGATATAGGCTCAATTCGAATTGGCCCTTGAGGTGGGAAAATTGGTCCTGCTTTTGTCTTTAGTGGTTCCCAACTCATATTGGGTTGACTTATGCCAAATTCATTGACAGAAAATACGCGAATTTGATAGTTTCTATTTGGTTTCAAGTTTTTCATGAGTAGACTTCTTGTATGACCTGGTACAATCCCAGCTGGAATCCATCGATCACTGTCTTCTGGACGAATTTCAACTGCATATTCTCTAACTGGAACATCCTGAGATTTTGGGGCATTCCAAGATACTGACAATTCATCAGGTCCATCTGTATCGACTACCAACTGACCAGCAGGTGGTAATGGCGTACTTGGCTTGAACAATGCTGGTCGGATGTAATGAGGGATTGCAACTGGATTACTTAAACCAGCGTTATTTTGTGATCGTACTCTAAATGCGTAGTCAACATTATCAAGAAGAAATGGCGCAGACATGTTTAATGTCTGAGGTGATACTTTTCTATATGGTAGCCAATCCTGACTGCGTGAATCCCACTTTTCAACAATAAATCCAGTTAACGATGGATCTTTTGGTGGTTCCCAGCTTATTAGAGCATTGTCTCCTGACATATTTGCAACTTTTACACTGATTGGTGGTTGAGGTATGGAAGAATCTAAAAATATATCCCGAGACAAAGTAGTAGAAGTTGTGGACGGTCCTTTTCCAAATTTGTTGTAAGGTACAACTGTTAATTGATAGTCGTGTTTGTCATCAAAAACAGGCATTCGAAGAGAAGTAAAGTCTCCAATATGATCAGGAAGTTCTCGACTATCTCCAGTGGTGAGATCTTTCATATTAAGATGATAGCCGAGTACAGCTGCTCCTCCATCATAAGATGGATATTTCCAGTCAACATTTAACTGATCTGCGCCAGTAGGTCTCACTAACAGACCCCATACGGGTCCTGGAGCTCCAATATCATGTCTTGGTCGCGCTAAATGAGTCATAGTGAAGGGTGCCATAGGTTGACCATCTCTATCAATTGGGACTACTCTGAACCAATAGTCTTCCCCTTCGACTAAGCCTGTAGCTGAATAATTATAGCGCTTTTGATCTAATACACTCTCTGTAACCCAGATGCCTCTACTAGGGTCCCAACGTTCAATGCAGTATTCTTTCAGAGGTTTAGAATGTGTCTGAGATGAATCCCAAGAGAGCATCATCGAATTTCTTGTGACATCAGACACCTTGATCTTTCTTTGGTGACTAGATGGTAAAGTATCTCTAAATGGTAAAGGTAAGCCCTTTTGCTTTAAATAAGCATCATAATCGGCATCAGAATATAAGGGTCTCGTTATCATTCCTGGCAAGTGGTCTAACGCTTTAGGCTCTTTTGAGATGGAGTAGTCACTGGAGAAATCTTTGCTTTCAATTTCTTCGAATAACCGACTTTGTCGCTTAGCTAACTCGTTTAATTCCGGTCTCGAAAACCTAGGTTTTTCAATTTTACCAAAAGGCTTCTCTCCAATACCATCAAAGATTTGATCTCTTCTCCTTTTCAGTTCTTGATAAGCGTCTGAATGAAAAATAGCTCCCTCATCGTCAACAATAGGACGTCCGTACCGATCAATAGGTAGTGGTAAGCCATAGTCATCGGTTGGTATAGGCAATCCATATTTGTCCAAATTAGCTTTATCGCTTATCAGCCTTGGAAGCGGCTCAATTGATCGCCATCCCACGCGAGTTGGAAGTTCAAATTGTGGTAAAGTCTCTCTAAATTTATCTGGCTTCTGCAAACTCAAATCTCTTGGCTTTCTAACAATAAAGTCTTCTCGATCTTTTCCATGAGGTACTTTGATGTCTACTGGAATGCTTCTTCCACTATCACTTAAAGCAAAAACTCTTAATCGAGTTTCTAGAGAATCCGATCGCTTTTGTACAGCAATTTCTTTCACAGTGGATGGCACATCATGTAATGGCTTCCATGAATCTGTTCTCTCATCAAATTCTTCAATGGAAAATCCTTTTACATTGCCAATATCCATCAGATCACGAGGCATATTCCATTCAAGATCCATGATATCCCGATCAGTATGCTGCACGGAGACTTTTTCAACGGGTGGTACAAGCGTTTTGCCACCAGTTAGCATTCTATCAATGCTTTCAGGTTTACTAGAGCCAGTAGGATAGATTGCTGTGACACGGTATTTGTAAGATTTATTTAGCTTGACATTGGTGACCTCATAAGAATGAGAGTTCGGCGACACAAAATCAATAGCTTTCCATTCATCACCAGGTAAGCTGGTGTCAATTCTCTCAATTTTGTATCCTGTCACATTACCGCCCTCTGGTTCTTTAGGTGGCTTCCACTGTAGTGAGATACTTTCAGTAGCTTGATTAGCTCTAGCAGTCAGACCTCGTACAGGCGCTAAATTTTGTCGCTTTATGTAGCTTTCTGTGCCAACTAACGGTAAACTATTTCCTTCATTGTTGACGGCGATCACTCGAAAGAAATATTCAGTATTTGGTTTGATGTTTGGAATTTCAATGAAAGTATTGTTAGTCTCTTTGACTTCTTTCCAATTGTAACCACGACCTTCCTTCATTTCAATTTTGTAGCCTCTTAATTGTAATCCACCTGTATTTACTGGAGGATTCCATGACAATTCAATAGTTTCGGGGCTGATTTCTTTAATCTTTAGTGGTCCTCTAGGAGCTTCCGGTATATCTAAATTTATATTAACAAGCCATTTTAAAATAAATCAATATACAGAAATTATTAAATAAAAGTTATAAATATCTACCAGTTTCTTTCATTGGTCTGATCTGAACAGAGCTCTGTAATGACTCAGACATTCCATTTTTGTTTTCCGCTACAATTCTAAAATCATAATGCGTACTCTCCATCAAATATCTTGCAGTGTACTCAAGGCTCGCATTGGCTGATATTTGACCAATTTCTTCCCAACTTCTTCTGAAAATTTCTTTCTTGAATATGCGATAACCTGTAATGGGAGAACCACCATCATCTTGAGGACGCTGCCAAGATAGACAGCAAGTATCAGCAGTCACATCTGACACTTTCAGGGGTCCCACGGGTGGGCTAGGAACAGCTAAGAAGATATTAAGAATTGTTTAGATTTCTTTGTTTAGAAATTTAATTCAGATATCGATAGTCACACTACAACTTACTAGTTTGAGCTTCAGGTGACACGGGTTTCTCTGTGGAGACGATCTCTCCTAGACCAAATCGATTATGTCCAGCTACTCCAAAATAGTATTCTTTACTTGGACTAAGTCGACCAACTACCAATTTGCTAACATAGTGGTCGACATTCGCCACTTGCACCCAATCTGCTCCGTAACGATTTTCCTTCACAAAGATAAGGAAAGAATCAACGTGAAACTGGTGTCCATGTCGACAATCATGGGGTATGAGCCATTCGATTGTGATATTGTCTTGACCTTTTCCAATTACTTTAACCCACCAGGGAGTTGGAGGACATTCTAAAAATTAAAAAAAATGTATTTTAAGAATTGTAAAATTGGCCGTGCGGTTGTTTTTATGTGAGAACTAATTTATCAAATATTGGATCAATTCATAAAAAAGGTCAAATCTGAATCATCATCAGATGATTTGTAATTCTCATATCTTCAATACTAGGTCACATCAAGCTCAAAAAAGGAATTGTAAAGGAATTAGATAGATTTTAAAACTATAATATCAGGATAAGCCACGTATCTACGTTTTATATCTACGTATGTATGTGTTTCTTTTTCGTTTAAAATAAATTAAATGAATTTGATTATATCGCTAATTACCTTTTTCTTCAGCAGGCTTGTATTCTGATGACTTCAAGTAATGGCCCATACCGGATTCATTCATAGCTGCAACTCGGAACATGTAGGATTGTCCTTGAATTAAACCTTTAGCAATAATGCTCAACTCATCGCCATTAACTTTACCAACTTTGTGCCAAGCGGAACTATTAGCGTAGCGCATTTGAATCAGATAATTTTTTATCGGCTGTCCACCATTATCATTCGGTGGCTTCCAGTTGATGCGCACTGTACCTTCACTTTCATCAGAAAATATGATTGGACCTTCCGGCTCTCCCGGTACTCTGAATGGGGAAATGCAGACAATATCATTGGGCATTTCTAATGGTTCACTTTTACCCATATTGTTTTCTGCTGAGACACGAAATTTATAACGTTCCCCTGGCATGAGTCCTGTAACTAATAAGGATGTTTCTTCACCCAATGTTCTCCCACAGTGGACCCAACGCGCCTTGACAATCTCATATCGTTCTACATGATAATTAGAAACTGGGCCACGAATTGAACCATCCCAGCTAACATGTATAGCGCCATGGGTTTTGTTAGTAGCATTTAGTGGAGATTCAGGAGCACTTGGTGGCATCACAGGTGCTTTTGGAGAATACAAATCTGAGTAAAGAAAGGCACCAGAACCGATGCGATTGACTGCACGCACACGGAATGTGTAATGATTTTCTTGAAGTAATTTTTCAACATTAAGTTTCATCACATAAGCGTTAGTTTTACCGATTTCTTTCCAATCTTGATTTTTGAAGCTCATTTCAATCACATAACTTTCCAATGGTACACCACCGTCGTCCATTGGAGCATTCCAATTTAGCACCACTGTACTCAGATCATCTGTTGATATTGGTCGTATACGCAGTGGTCCTTCAGGCTCTGAGGGTACTCTAGGTGGTCGCTGAAATGAAACTGATTTTTCCGACTCAAGCCAATCACCACCACCAATTTCATTGACTGCTCTCACTCTAAACCGGTATGCCATTCCTTGGCGCAGATTGCTCGCCACATAAGCCAATTCTTGTTTACTGGAAATGCGACCAATTGGAATCCAAGATGAAGCGCCAACTTCTCGAATTTCAATGTCATATTTTTCAATAGGCTTTCCTCCGTCGGATTTGGGTAGACGCCATTTTATTTTGAGTGAATCATTTGTAAAATCAGAGTATTCCAATGGTCCCTCTGGAGCATCGGGTGGACCTTAAAAAGCATTTTAAAAGATTAAATTTCATCAAGTTTTCAACAAATTAAAATAAGAAAAAGAAAATCGGTTTAAAATAATGAAATCTCAGAATTTTGATAAATGTTTCTATCTAATCATGCAAGGCAAATATTGAGGTGTCTTACTGTAAGGACTCTTCAAGACAACAGTATCCAATTGATTCAGAGGCTCACTCTCCCCTACATCATTCATCGCTAACACTCGGAATGTATATTCCACTCCGGGAATCAAATCCTCAATTTCACTTTCCAATATGTTACCACGCACCTTCACCGATTTGCTAAAATGTGCTCGCCTAACATCCTTCCTCTCAATCACGTATGCCGTTATTGGTTCACCGTTGTCAGATTTTGGTTCTCTCCAGCTGACATTCACCGTGGAAGCATTCATTGGTGTGACTTTCAATGGACCTTGAGGCGGTGTTGGCACATCCGATACCAACAGTTCCACATCGGCCAATACTTCTCCCGCGCTGCTACTAGCCTGGATTCTGTATTTTCCAGCATCTTCCAAAGTAACATGACGTAAATTGATATAGAAGTCATTACCATATTGTTCGACTATGCACCGTTGGTAGACAGGTAGTAGGTTGCGAATAAGTTGAACGGTAGCTTTTACTTCACTTTTAACTTGAATTGGAATACGCATCGATTGTCCAGGACGCAGTTTGATCACACTGGGACCAGACATGGTAATGACTGGTGGCTCTATTAAAATAATGACAATTTTAATCATTTTTCATAATAATCAGAATTCAGAGAAGCTATTAAAACATTCAAGCACTAGTTTTAGGCCCTATTCGCTCACGAAAAAAATCAGAAATTTTCAGGGCGAATGGATATTTTGAACAAATTTAACGATGTTTGTTTACGTTTTTAAGTGATCTGAT
>JAYMFX010140989.1:0-10253 GCA_036784945.1 Monocelis spectator | reverse complement strand
TCAATAATTACTCTCTCATCATTCATCCTTACTTACTCTGTGGAGAGAGAGAGAGATGAATGAGAAAGCGATCAATAATTACTCTCTCATCATTCATCCTTACTTACTCTGTGGAGAGAGAGAGAGATGAATGAGAAAGCGATCAATACTTACTCTCTCATCATTCATCCTTACTTACTGTGTGGAGAGAGAGAGAGAAAGAGTATATATAGTCCCTAATGCAAAGCCATTGCCAAGTATCCCTATGTCCCCTTTATTCCAATAAACAGTAGTCATACATCATTGTCATTGATTTTGCATATTACTATACTGCAGCAGTAGTTCATCAATTGAAAACCTCATCATCAATAACTCAGTCTGCCCAATTGGTAAAAGGAGGAGGTGCGCATTACATTTGTCATTGATGTAAAGAGAAAGAATTTTCGATCAATAAGTTTAAATGAAATTCGACAGGTAGATCATGCGTTACCTTTAATGGTGAATTATTTATACGATTACTTTAATTAAGCGTTCGTGGATGAAGAAGCCTCGCGAGTTGGTTGTGACCTGAAATACTGGAGTTCACTCACTCACTCACTCACTCACTCACTCAATCACTCACTCATTTTACTTCACTTTTAATTTACCACTATATACATACAGTACCCACTTATCCACTATGTATTAGCAAATCCACAGGAGGAATAAAGTAAAGATCAATATTTGAAATGTTCAAACAACAATTCTGTGTTTGACAACAATTAGAAATCTTTAAATTGCAAGATATTATTATTTAGCTGAATCAATCAATTTAATTTAAATAAAAAGGATACTTCCACTCGACAATACTGATACACAATTTCCGAATGGGATTACGTAACGTCAAACAAAATAGCGCCCGTTTCGGTCGGGAATCACCGCTTTTCGAGCGCATCGGTGGTCGCTTTCTATTTGTCGTCTGAGCGGCCGCTAGTGTGAGTGTTGCGAGGTTCATACCTCCGGTGGCTGCTGCTGCGGCGGCACTCCCTCCCAGCAGAGGAGACAGCGCCGTATTGGATGGTATTGTCAGACCACCTGGTGCTGTCTCGGAGGAGTTGGGATTGTTGGCACATGGGGACTCCACACCGCTGACAGTCACATCCGGTGGTGGTGGTGGTCTCGGATGACTCGAATCACCGTGCGGCGGCGAGGCGATAGATTGGAGAGATCGCTGTCTCTCATAGTCGGTAGCTTCTCCAATTATTAGAGAACTTTTCTCATCGCAGTCATTCAGTGGCGATGCGGGAAGAGACTCCTGATCGGCAACACCGCCATCGGAGTGATAATAGCGATTGTTGTCCGAGTGGGTCAGCGCCACCGCACTGTCTGCACTCGGCGAGCGACTGTCCTGCGTAGTGTACTGCGAGTTGTACGGCAGCTGGCCGGCTGTGTTATAGAATGGATTGGGGCCGGCCCGCTGATACGGTATCGCTCCTCTGTAACGCGGCGGTGGGTGTGGCTGAGCACTGGTGGGAGCATAGTTTGAATAGTTCTCCTGGCTTGCATAATTTGGGTGACGCGGCCTGTACTCTTGATTCGGAAATGGAGGTCGTTGGTATGGAGTTTGGCTGGGGTGATACAAAGGTTGTTGTTGAGGATACGAGACAGGCATTTGACTAGGAGCTCGATAGTCGTAATTCCTGGTTCGATCATAACTCATTGCTAAAATTTAAGAATACAAAAATGCTAAATGCTATTGCAATATTATTTATATTTAAGTCATTGTTGCAAACAATAATGAAATATCACATGAAAAGAGTGTTAAAGGAAGTATATTATCACAGCTTCATGTTCTCAATCATCTCTCTCTCTCTCTCTCATCAACATAACAAGGCTCTCAACCAATGAAAATCGAATAAATAAATGAATTAGAATCGAATCCGTCTCTCTCCCTCTCTCTCAGAGTAACAAGAAGACTCTCAACCAATAAAAATCGAGTAAATAAATGAATTAGAATCTGTCTCTCTGTCTCTCTCAGAGTAACAAGAAGACTCTCAACCAATGAAAATCGAGTAAATAAATGAATTAGAATCCGTCTCTCCCCCTCTCTCTCTCAGAGTAACAAGAAGACTCTCAACCAATGAAAATCGAGTAAATAAAGGAATTAGAATCCGTCTCTCTCCCTCTCAGAGTAACAAGAAGACTCTCAACCAATGAAAATCGAGTAAATAAACTCTCATCAACATAATAAGGCCCTCAACAACAAACTGGAAATAAACAAATTATATTTTAAATAATTAAATAACGTGAGATCTGAGATTAAGATTGTATGTTTAGAGAGAGGAGATATGTGATTATAACTTTGCTGCAAAACTAAATAACTTAACCGACATTTATTATTTAAAAACACTTTCTTTCTCAAAAAGTAGAATGAATACAAAATTTATAACCGCGCAATCTGAAAATATCGTGTCTTGGCTGGATTTCTTAAAAGATTGATTAGCTACGGCATGCCAATTTAGGTTTGAAAGTCTAACGGCTTAGCTCTAAAATAAGTAATTAGAAGACCGGCTTTTATCCAAAAAGGAATTTAATCAATTATTTTCGGCAAACGGAACTCTTATTAATACTTAAAATCAGTCTTGCATATCTATTAATTCCTGAAAAAGAATTCCCTGAAATGAGAAGAAATAAATTTCTTTAAACAACTTCCTATTACTTTGTCACTCCGGTTTGTAGGTATAATTTACTTTTGATAATTGAATTAACAACTATACATATATTGGGAAATAATACTTAACAAACAGCGTCAATATAGAAATAATCGTTTAATTAAAATTGTTAATCTGCAAGAAGTTAGGATTCCATCATCATGAGAGCAAATGGTACCCCATAACATCAATGTAGAAGGTACGCCAGTCCTAGAAAATGACAAAATGAAGCTCCTATGGGACTTTAGTAAAATGTTCAACAATAAATTCATGAAATTGATTTTGAAATATTATTTGTTTTTAACCCTTTAACGCTTATTTATAAATAATATATAGCTATAGTGGAAATTATATGGAGTTAGTCGTGATTAAACGAAAACTGGTTTGACATATTTTTTTTATATAACTGTCAATAGTGAGAGTAGTGAAGAATTTAATGAATATTATCCAATAAAAGTGGCATACAACAAAACAAATGACAGTTAGCTCTCACAGTAGAAAAAATCAACACACAGCCAGAGGAAAAGCCCAACAAATACTTCACCTCAGGCTTAATAAAGCAATTTCATTTTCATAGAGTAGCGATCGTCTATTAGCAGTTGAAATTAACATTCTGTAAACAACGATTGCTGAATTCAACTGAACAGTCGGCTATAAACTCTCTAAATGTTATACTGACGAGTGAGAAAAAAGCCAACTAATTAAGATGACTCAATTAAACTCTAAATTTTCGTTTGTATCGAATTCCAGCAGTGAGCGGAAAAGATAAAATAGGCAAAAGACTTTTGTATTTTATTGATTTAATTTGATTTGACATCCATTCATATGAATAAGACATAACCTAAACATTTACACGAAGTTAGGAAATCATTATGCATAAAATTAGCAAATTTAAATTAACATAGGATACTATCCTAACGAAATTATAGGGTCGCCGGTTGGTAACCTCAATGATATTAGTACTCCATCCTACTCGGTCTTGAGCTTTCCATTTGTTTCTTGCATAGAAGTTCATGTTTGATGCCGCCAATCAAACGCATTTTCAGTCTTCTAAACCTCTCAACCTTTGTTCGTCGAGAAACAGTGACGATATTGCGAAGGTATATATTGTTGTTTGGTTCATCCCTATCTCTTTGTTCGTAATGAAAGAGTCCAGAAAATTGAAATCTTTAACAATTTCAATTTCTACTCCATTTACCGTTCGTTAACTTTTCGTCTTTGTTTACATTACCGATAATCATTACTTTGAGTTTTTTCACATTCAGATAGAAATCAGGTTTTGATTGAGCAAAAAATGAAATTCTGCCATACAATGTTTTAAACTGATTATGATTGTTCTTACATAGCAAAGTCATAAAGTTGAATGTTGAAATATAATTACTTAGAAATTTATGAAATCATGAAATCAATGCTGTAAAATACAGTGTCATTCAATAGAAATAAACTGTCAAAAAAAATTGAATTAAATAGAAAGTTTTTATATATGAACCTCGTGTTTGATATAATTTAAAAATAATAAAAAACGTTTACATTTAGCATTAAATGATCAACCAACAGATTTTAGAACAATTAATCCATGTTTTAATACTGATATAAATATGACTCAGAATATCAGACATTAAAGATTTTAAAGTCTACCTCTATGTATGAGAATATATTTTAATTTTAATATCATATTTGTATTATGTCGTATGCCATCATATTTATGTGTTTTTTTAACATTTTTTAAATTAAGAATTTGTGAATTAATATGTAAATGACATAATGAAGACAAAACAATTCAGTTAATTCAAAGCTGCTTGTGTCCAATATAAACATTACATACTTCTGGTCTAATAAGATAACTGTTTTAAATAATTCATTACATTCTCATAAATTTCATTTGTTTTTTATAATGATAATAATAATAATTTTTTTTATTTAGTCTAAGCTAAAAAGGACACCAAGTAATTTTTATCACTCAATCATCATTTGCACCCAAAGTCACAATGACTGTAAATTTAACATAAATTCTTTAATCATATATGGAGTCTATTGTCTATACATTTAGACCTTAAGTAAAATAAAGTAAATATTTATTAACTTAAAAAAAATAGAATTTGCAGTTAAGACTAACACTTTAATCAATACCATAGATTATATTCTTTATTATATGATTATCTATATGATTCATCTTATATACATATGAGCTGTATTGAAGTCATATCATTTTTGATTCAGTCACCAAAATGGTATATATGTACTTTATGTTTAAAAAATAAATATATGGGTTCCATCTAAGATAAAACACTCATTAATCATTTTCAAATGGACTTATATATGCATATATCTTATATCAATTAATTGTTAATGCAGTATAGATAGTGTCAGTAAAAAAACAAATTCCTTAAAATATTTTTGAAGATATATACATATAATATAGAAGATCATATAATATAAATTTTAAATGTGAATAATTGGATAGTGTTTTCATTCAAAAAATGAGGATGATTCTTTAAAAAAATATTATTCACTCTGATTATTAAAAAAAATAATAAAAGTTTTTTCAGTAATTTCAATAAAATACATACAGCATTAATGAAAGATAAATTCATAAGTGACTATTAACTATTAAATAAAGTAAAATAATTTTTATTTCAATAAAATAATAACCAAACTTACATGAAGTTTTAAAACCTCCGAGTAACAATACTAATAAACCTAGAATCTTCTCCCATTATTTTATTTTGATTCAAAATAGACATTTGCAAAATAACGAGAGTCCTCAAATAATTCAAATTGACGTCTAATAAACAATCAAACCTAAATACACTAAAATACTTATTTCTAACAAACTGTTCGTTTTAAAAATGTTACACTACAAATCATGTTTATATATTTTTTTTGATTCATGATTTAGCTAATATACAATTCTTTGTTATATAAAAATAAAATTAAAATCTTATGATAAAATCTTAAACAAGATATTAAGTATTATAAAAAATAATTCAATTTTAATTATAAATTAATAGTAAAGTAATCTATATTTTAGATAACCATACAATACAAAATCTTAACAACAATGTAGCGCGGGAACTCAACTTAAAAATGCCGGTAATATTTTTATAAACATACATATTCTTATTTATGCATAAAACACATGAGGATAACTGTTTACAATAATATTAAAAATCCAGACATTTCACTTTTCATTCATACTTGTAAATAATTATCTTTTTTTCAATACCTATTGTTGATTGTTTATCAATCTGAACAATGGCATATATATATATATATATACACACACATATATCAAGCTATATATTTAATCATGATACTTTAAATGCTTTAGAAGTAAATTTAATTAATGTATGCAAAAGAAATGATTGATGAATTAAACATACGCCGGTTGCTTTGTTTGGCTTAGATTTAGTAGATTTAAAATATTTTGAATAAGATAATTTATAAAAATTTACTTATAGTACAGTAGTGTGTGCATAATATAACAAATGTGCGCATATTACAATTTCTCATAACAAACCAGTTTTCAAGGCAATCTTTCCTATCAATCTTTTTCATATTTTTATAATCATCCATCATCTGAATATATGTCAAGAATTGATATCTACCATTCAGTTAAAAATATCTGTGGATTACTTCTACTGCTTCAGACACACTGCGGCTGTGGAGTACTTAATGCAGGTACATTGTCTTCAACATTGTTGTCATAACAGTCACTAATTGGTTCTGGCTGTGTTTTTCTACAGTGAATGTAGCTAGATTTGCTGTGCTCATGACATTCTCATTCATAGTTGAGGATTCATCAATCAGCAGACTGGCCTTTTGCAGCTGATCCCATATATTACAATTCAATTGTGTCATTGTGTGGCAGGATTGTTGTCAGGTTCCTTGAAGCAACAGTTGATTATATTGATTGTAACAGTTTCTGATATGAAGTGGATTTATTGCCTTGAAAAAATGTGTATTATTGACTAAATAATATTCAATGTATGCATATATGCATCATAATGTTATGGACCTATATGTATGCAACCTATATAAAATCCAAAATATTGTCTTTTTTAATGGATCACAAAAGTATTTTCAAGCATAATTATGGAAAAGAATCAAAAATATCTAATAGTACAGTTTATGATTTTGCAACATATTTTAATTCAGTATGGATAAAGAAAAATTTAATCAACTAGTTAGTAGATTATTACAATATTTACAATTTATTAATGGAAAATAAATTAAGAGCTATTATGTTATAAAGTTATTCATTACTTTCCTCATTTAATGCTTCCTAGGAGACCAATAGAAACTCAGTTGTGTGCACCGCCCCTAAAGTAATTTATACAGCCATTCATCCGGTGGCTCAAGCTCAAGGTTATCCATCAAATAAAGCTGACATACTTTATCAAAACCAGGTATAATTGTTAAAATTAAAGTTCAATTCATTTCAATAAGTATTGTTGTATTACAAACTTTTAATTCTATTTTTAGTTATCTGACTACCAATTTACTCAAGAAGTTTTAGCTTCCGCATATGAAAGATTAGAAGAAGCAAGCTTTGAAGAGGAGAAAGAAGTTTTAGAAAATCACATTCATCTGTTAACTCAAGAAATTGCAGAGAAATATAAAAAACTTATGGTATACTTCTACAATATATTCATTATGTTTAGAATTCAAACATTTATAGGTAAAAGAATGTTATAATGAAATTTTTAAATTTTATTTAGATATCTCGATCAATTTATGTTGAACTGCAGAACATTAGAGAGAAGTATTTAAAAGCCTCTGTTAACAATGATCCATTAGATAATTTAAAAGACAGATTAGACTGGTTGGAAGATAAACTGAAAGATATTGATAAATTCTTGCTCTCCTCTTCAATGGTTAGTAAATATTGGATTATATTATCTTATCCAATTTCTTAAGAACATTCACTTAATAATTTTAATATTTTAATTTTAGATAACAACAACAAATGAAAGTAGTACAGGCGATCTCTCTACCCTTCCCGACAATGAAACTCCCAATAGTAAAAAGGATGATTTTTCAGAGGAGTATTGCTTCTTGTTGCAATCACCCACCATAAGCGAACCTGCGATTATCCAAGTCAATTCTGCATATAAGGCAAATACTCACGACTGGGAGGAACTATCCCAGGAAGAAATTGTTGATGCAGGGTAATACTTTTCACTATTTGTAATTGACTGATGAAGGAAATATCTATGAGTTTTCTATTGAGATATCTATGATTTTTCTATTGAGATATCTATGATTTTTCTATTGAGATATCTATGATTTTTCTATTGAAATATCCATGATTTTTCTATTGAAATATCCATGAGTTTTCTATTGAGATATCTATGATTTTTCTATTGAGATATCTATGATTTTTCTATTGAAATATCTATGATTTTTCTATTGAAATATCCATGAGTTTTCTATTGAGATATCTATGATTTTTCTATTGAAATATCTATGATTTTTCTAATGAAATATCCATGAGTTTTCTATTGAGATATCTATGATTTTTCTATTGAAATATCTATGCTTTTTCTATTGAGATATCTATGCTTTTTCTATTGAGATATCTATGGACATTCCAATTTTTAGTGAAAGCGATACAAAAGAGGAAGAAGAAACACAATCTAAGGAAGTTCCAAAGGTAAACTCAATGTTTTTATTTCATTAAGTGATGGGCGACCTAGATAATATCAATGTCACTGTTTTCTCTATTAGAGATATTGAGGGAATCAGTAGTTTTGTTTTCCAGCTTACTAGCTGACATTGATTCGAGACATTCTTCTAACTTTGTTTTATCTGATTTATGTCAGTAGAATCCTCAAGTGTTTTGAGGGCATAATTGAGTGTCATCCATAAATTAGTATAATGGTATTTATTGAATATCATCAGATTGAATTATCTTAGATAGTGCATTGATATAAGCTGTGAAGTGAATGGGACGGAATGAAATGTTGAAATAGTATTTTGATTATAAAACCTTTGTTTTTAATTCAGAAGCGAACCTCTTATTTGCCCATTGTACTCACTCCTGAAGAAAGTACAATCACAGACAGTGAAGAAAATGATAGTTTATCATCATCGGTAAATTCATCTACGAATAACCTTACTTAAGAAAATAAGTAAATGCATATTATTTATCAAATATCCTGTTTAATCACAGAAATCGAAATTCTATTTTAGCGATCGAGTCTTTTTGGTGGTATGGATTGGGGAAGGAAGTCAAAGAAATTGATTGATCATCCTAAAGAGGAAGAAGAAGGTGAGAGTATTTATAGGGGATGGCTGTAAATATTATTGGGTTTACTGAATATAACGGGAGATAGAAGACCTCCCTGAGGAACTTCTCTTTCATATGTCTGATATTCGATTATGTAGAAACATTAAAATCTATCATTTCAAAAATACTACTGATAGTAGATGATAGATAATATGTAATTCAAAAATATTCTATCATTTAATTGTAAATAGACTTTTGAATGTTTCTGAATGTATACATAGGTAATGCCAGAATTGCATTTTGTTTAAGAGGTCGCCGAGGAGGAGGAGGAGGAGGAAGGACCGTCAGAGGAAATTGAGATTGCCGATATTTTAGAGGTGGATTCCTATTGGCAATCTGAGCATCACCGATTTGAATATGTCAGTAATTATGACGACTTCGTATCCATGAATCCCTGCACCTATCATCTACTGGGACTGGCCAAACCCGGCTCTTATATTAAGGAATCCTCCAGAAAGGAGAATCCGAGCTTACCTTGGCTGCAGAGAAGGAGGGAAAGTGAAGCGGATCAAATTCATGTAAACAATCTTATCCTATCTATCTGCCTTTATCATTAAAGGAGTTCATTCAAGTAGTTATTCCTCTTTAATTAGTTGCATTCTTATGATAGCGCGAGTTAATGAGTTATCTCTCTACCTGTAAATGGCACTCTATGGCTTATTTCAGTCAGCGCTGTATTCTTATGATAGCTCGAGTTAGTGAGTGATCTCTCTACCTGTAAATGGAACTCTATGGCTGATTTCAGTCAGCGCTGTACTCTTATGATAGCGCGAATTAGTGAGTGATCTCTCTACCTGTAAATGGCACTCTATGGCTGATTTCAGTCAGCGCTGTATTCTTATGATAGCGCGAGTTAGTGAGTGATCTCTCTACCTATAAATGGAACTCTAAGGCTGATTGGCATCTGATGCTGATTTCATTAAGACTGATCAATTGAAGGAATAATAGAGTATACTGTCCTCTATATTCTAGGAAGATTTTTTTGAGTCATTTGAATTAAGGCATTTCCTCTTGAAATTCGTTTTAATAGTCCAATCTCTGCATTCTGTAAATGTAAAATTGTTTCTAGAAAGAAGCAATCAACAGTCTTCAGAAGCGAATTCATGTAATGTTTGATGATATGTACAATGCAGCCAAACTGTCTGTCGAATTTGGGAAAAAAGAATTGGAAGATATAAAGAAAAGACCAATTCCTGCACACACTCGTAAGAGAATATCAATAATATGTTGCTATCCAATATTACTGATCAATAATATGTTGCTATCCAATATTACTGATCAATAATATGTTG
>JAYMFX010140878.1:0-12188 GCA_036784945.1 Monocelis spectator | reverse complement strand
CAGTAAGAAGAGCATCACCTCGAAATATTATGAAATGAACAACTAATCAATAGTAGAAATACCTACCTATGCTTTTAAGCAATTGCTGGTTTTTATTCATCCGGCTCATAATCGTTCGACAATAAATTTAAGAGTGGCATGCTGCTTGACACTCATGATTTTTCAGATTGCCACTCTACCCCCTATAAGATCTCTATGGCTCTGACATCCACTATAAAGGTGAGAGAGAATTAGTGACCTTAATTTATATCTATGGGTTACTCGCTAATGATTTGACTCTGATGTCTCTTGCTTGTCTAGCTGCATGCATGATCCAGTTTATCAGCTTGTTTGCGATTCTATCACATTCTAAAAATGAGTTAGTATTCTACAGAGACCTGACCAGCTAACAGAGATATTCAGTTCTTCATCAATTTTTATTGATAGCACATAAAATTGAATGTTTTTGAGTAATATTGCCGCAGCCACGGCCGCGCCAATAGACCCTGTTCCGCCGCCTATGTTATAACACCCATTTTTTGTAATTTTGTAAGAGCCAGTAGGTTTAGTTGATTAGACAAATCCTACTTCCTTTATGCTGTGGAATTTTTCTGCATTCATACAATATGTATAGATTCAATATATCTTGCCTACATAAAAGTCTAAAGAATGAATTTTATTTGAGAATATCAACAAATTTAGAAAACTCTCTGTATGATTTGAAAATTAAAAGTCTTCATATAGGGAACTTTCATATATCAGGACTTACCTCAGTTCTATAAGGATTTTTTAATTGTAATAAAAAGCTTCTGGATTTTAATGTCATTACAATATAATAACCTTTTTAAATAAACAAGATTCTTCAAAATCCTTATAGAGCTGAGTCTTTATATATATATATATATACTTCTCTATATAAAGACTCAGCTCTATAAGGATTTTGAAGTTCCCTACATTGCAAATAAAAACATCAAGTTACAGCAATTTATTTGCTGTAACATCAAATTTATGAGATTAACTAATCAAAATGTTTACCATCAACTCATATAAGTTGAAATCAAGCTATGCAAACAACCAATCAGATTTGAGTATTTCTATCTGACTTGACACTGACAGACCCATTTGTCAATATGCGTTGACATTTTAAATTTGTAGTGAAAATATTAATATAAAGACACTCTGTAGTCTAAAAGATTAATAATATAATAGAATGGAATACATGGCAAAAATAATTTTATTTAGCAGACAAATTTTATTCAAATATGCCTTTCAAATTTAATCATCTATTCTTGATAAATTGACCACATTTCATTTTCTATCAATTTATCTGGATATATCCAGAGTGCAGCTGTCCATAAGTAATGAATATTTATGTGTATTACACATAAATTATTAAATAAACTTTATGATTAGAAATCTTAAGACATTCATGAGCATTACCTATATTAGAATCATAAAATGTAACCCAATTCATATCAGGTAGCATTTTCCTTAATTTAATGCCCTAAAGTAATTTTTTGCCTGGTGTACATCTGGAGTGTAAACTTTGAAAAATGAAGCTTGGTAAATTGATCTTTATATTTAATCAAAATTATTATATCATGAATTAAAGTTTAATGAGAGGGGTATTTTATTATGTTAGCATCACATTCCTAAACATCAAATATATGAATAAAAACAACAACATAGAGCCAAGATTTGTAAAGTTTAATTTGAAATTCAATTATTTACAAATAAGAAAAAAATACTCAACAGCAATTTATTGCCTACAAAATAAAATAGTGAAACTGTAAAACAAACTATTTATTCGTAATCTGATAGAGATTTAGGGCCAATTCATAAATTAAAGAACGACTCTGTCGTACGTACGAAATTAAAATCAAAACAGACTTTATAATGTGAATTTGCTTCAATTATGGATTTTGAATACACTTAATTCATGATTCCTGTAAATTTATATTTTCAAAACTGTGCAATTTGTAAGAATAATTAAAATATTAAGCATACAAAAGTTACATTTGTACGTACGAATGTGTCGTTCTTTAATTTATGAATTGGCCCTTAACGTTGCTCGAAATCAAACTAAACTCATAATGTATTAATTCACCTTTTACATGATATTCTTATTATAGACTTTGGTAACTTTTGTTACTATACAACAACGGATTGTGTAGTGTTTGAGTAAATAATGCTTCCCTTTTATGAGAATATGCTGCAATTTTTATATGAGAAAAGTAAGTCGATGTAAACTTATCCTAAACTTTAATATTAGCTCATTCCTGCTCATTATTTTTACGATTGTAACCTATGCTTTTCAGCCGTCTAGGCTGATATTTGGTTTATAAACTATTTATTTATATATTAAAGCTCAGCACATATAAGTATTGAAAAAACAAAGCTTTTAACGTTTTGTTAGTTCATTGAATGCATCAGAAATAATTGAGACAAGATCTAAAATAGCAGTTAATTTCGAGAATAATTTTGACGTAGTAGTAGACGTCGATAAAAGTTACGAAAATCGAGAGAAATATGAATAAAATGTGGGATAAAAGATATCATTACCATAAATCGATTTGAAATGATCAAGATCAATGTTTGCTTTATGTCAGAGTACTTATACATAATCATATAAATTTATTATAATAAAAAAGAGGGACTAACAATCCGATAATAATAAACAATTCTATAATAGCTATAATATGAATAAACAAAATGGTCTATCATTGAAACAACAAAATACAAGATTACAATATTTAATAAATATATCTATGTATAAGAATACAAACATTTCATCATCATTTGTACAGAGAAGACTATATATATATATACATCTATGTATTTGTAGTTCTTTATTCACAAAAGTACACAAAAAACATAGAAATATTGATAAATTAAGTAACTAAATTACTAAATTTTCAATTCACTAAAAATCAATTCAGAGAAGATTTATCAATGCTTTTTAATTCAAAATGGATTAATGAAATGTTAAAGTATGATATCAATCAAGATATGTAAGTACTAGTTCCAGACCATAAAGATACACATATGAATGTTTTAATGTTTCATTACAATCTAAAATATTGACAATTCTGTGGGTCCTCTGCTGATTACAATTTATTAAAATATCTCTATGTTCCAAGTCTGCCTAGATGTCAATTGGCTAATAATTTCGACGATTCGCGAATCTAATTAAAACGATTTATATTGGGACCAAATTTTATGTCATAGATAAAATTAAACGTTTTTTGGGAAAAGACATTTCTTATTTCCAAAGCGTTCTAGCTTACTGTGTGAATTGATTTTATATACTATTGCATGCAGATAATTATCACAGACAAACAAAATGCAGAAAATTAATTGTTGAACAATATTATAACTTGTCGTGATTAGTATCTTCATCACTCTCTTCCTCAAACTCATCAGAATAATATTCCTGCCCTACACTTTCGAAATAAGTTTTCCAAAGAAATTTAATCCTCGAACGAACGTCTGACCAAATTTTAGGTCGATCAGTAGTAGAAGTAGTGGTTGCTGCTGCATCGTTTAAAATTTTCATTACAGTTTCATAAGAGTGCATAGAATAGCCATACTTTTGGCAATGCTCTAATATGATACGATCTTCATCCTGAGTCCAGGATATGGAATACGATGGCATAATATTTTTCACTTCACCATCTCTCGTAATCGAAGATTGTTTGATAAATGATTCGTCAACTGTTTCCTGTGAACATGTGGTTGGTGATGTGAGTTGAGGAGACGGAGTATTAGCCGGCTCATTATGACTAACGGATCGTTTAAATGAATCGGTATTGAAGCAGGCGTTTTCATTGAGTAGTAGCACTGATTTAGACATGTTTGTTCGGATCATTTCATCATTGAGGTCTCCTTTATCTTTGCAGCAAGCGGGAGAAGAGGATGGATCGTTCATTAACTGGACGACCTTATTATTATAAGACGATGAATTCGTGCTATCGGAATGAACGGAGGATTTATTTTCTAAATTAATCCACAATCCAGAAGGATCGACACCGGAATTAGGAGAATTTAAAAACGTTTGCAAACTGGCGAAACTTTTACGACGCACATAATTACGACGTTTATTTACAACAGAATCCGTGGACTTTTGAGAACAAACTTTTGAGAAACTTTTCGATAAGCTTAACGTCTTATTCAAGTCAATATTTTTCTTTATAGTACTTTTGGGTGTGAAATTTGTTGGCCACTTAATTGTCACATTAGTCAAATGAAAATTACACTCATCCATATAGACTATGCCCTTGTAAACACGCAGACCGCATCGCACGCAATGTCTTAAACCGAGATTGTCAACCTTCTTCGGTTTAATTCGAGGTCGTTGCGTTTCATGGCAGGGACAATAGCAAGTGAGACGCTTATGAGTTTGTCCAGTTGGCATGGCTAATGAATTGTCCTCTTCAAAATGATGCGGATGAGGTACCGTTGAAATGGAGAACTCTTTCTTCGATGATAAAGACGGCGGTGTGCTCGCGTTCTCTTTAGTTAGAGAATTGTCAACTTCAATCGCAGCGTTAAATCCAGAAAAGGGCGTGTGATTGGCGTTGAGTGTTATAACTTCGGATCTTAAATAGAAATTGTGGCGCAGATGAGAAGCGCAGTGCTTCAATACTTTCAGTTCATCGGTCAGCTCTATCGTAAGAAGATTCCGCAAACGGCCCCAATAACGCTTCTGCGGTATTAACAGTTTGAGACGCTCATAAAAATGGTCAATTCTAAAATATATTATTAATAATAGAAGCCTAAGAATTTACACCAATTAGATAGGGTAGAATATAGAAAATCCAAATTGATGACTCATCAAAAAAACATATTTTGTTTTAATACAATAAAACAATATTTCTCACAGTTTCAGTCGGATGTATTCAGGGAGTAGGTCCAGATAGACCACTTGTCTGAGGGTCAACATGGACATCAAATCCTGCCTCAATTCTTCCGATAGGAGGGGGGCCAGAGAGCGCCACATCTGTATCACGGAGAAGTCCAGAGCCGACTCATCCCCACTGCTGACACACACTGACAAATCACAGAGAACTGCCAACGCCTCCTCGTACGCTTTCTCATCGGAGCGCCACTTTTGATGTCTCGTGGAAGCGTGCCGCTTATTATCTTCATCAGCAGAAGATGTCGATGTTACGCAGTGCACGCGAGAACCCTTTAGAGGGATCTTTTTAATTAAATGCTGACGCATGCGCCGGAGAAAACATTCCGCCTGTTTGATGTCATTTTCATCATCAATGTGGTCGTCAACGTCATAATAATCAGTGAGAACGTCGCAAACATTTTGAAGCTAAAATGTGATTGGAAGGAAAATATTGAGATTAGAGACATAACAGCATGGACATTCATAGATATTCCAATTTAATCATTTCAAATATGATTGGATGAATGAGCAAAATATCGATTAGGAAACGAATCCATAGATGATTGGATGAAATCTTAAATTTAAAACGGGTTTCATGAAACTTACATGACATTTAGTTTTGAATCGACGTGCCCTCAATATTTCCGCGCCAGACAATTTCTTCTTATGATAGGACATCATGTATTGCTTCAAAGAGTCGTAAAATTCTGACTGCGAAAGACGATTTGATAATACAGCGCTGGCTGCGGATGAAGGTGATATTTTGGGCTTTTTTGAATCAAACACGGTGGATTGAGTGTCCGGATCATTCCGTTCAGTCAGAATACCAACATCAGGATCAAAGGGAGTTGCGATAAGAGGGCTGGGCACTTTCCTCTCTTTCTTGTGGATTTGTGAATTAGACAATAGGTATTGTCTGGCTTTACGAAGCGATTTGGAAGCGAAGGATTCCAATTTGTAAGGTAAATGTCGCTTACGTGAAAGCATTTTCAATGTCTTTTTAATGCGCTTATCCTTCTTTGAATAAGAAGAGTTCATAGTTTTCGTTTTATTTGAAGTGAGTTCACGAGCCAAATCCTCCAGTGTATTCTGTTCGGTATGAATTAAGTCTGAAAGTGAGAAGTTAACCGCTTGAAAACTCCCCGATTGACTGCCCCCAGGCTCATAATTCTCATCGGTCTCGGAATAAATAGTGGGATGATAGAAATCGATCGAAGTATTAGGGAGATCATCTTGTAGCTCAGTTTTGATTAAAGTATGCTGATTATGCCCATTATCCACACGACTAGACGAGTTAAGCAATTCTTCAGAAAAATCTTCCTTACAAAGACTATTTTGAGTCAACATAGCCAGAAATCCTTCTCCTAACGAATCATTCAAAGCGGTTTTATCATCGATTGGTATACCTTGTTGATTATTGGAATAGGTTTCAATTGATTCAGCCGGATGATTCGACACCGCTCGGTTAGCAGTCAAATTTATCACGTATGAGCACTGCGCCTGAGAGGTCGAGGGCATTAGCATGGACTCAGACTGACTCACAAATATCGACTGCATATTATTATCTTCTGCGACACTCTTCTCACGATTCATGAAATTTTCCATCAAAGAATTGATAGTCAACGGTTCCGATTTGGATACGGCATTGTCACTGCTGCCAGTCAAATTGGACACTTGGAATGCTTCGCCAGGATTAGTGATGACCAATGGCGCGCCTTTAGAGCCATCCGTCGGTAGAAAGACGGTAGCAGGTACGGAAACATAATTAGCGTTTAATCCGGACGCATCCGACAAACGCACTAGCGGATAGCTCGTAAGACTCGATGAACTAGTACTGATGGGAATCTTGACGGATTTGGCGGTGGAAGATGGCGTCGACTGTTTCTTAAAGGTCGACGAGGATTTGGGTCGAACTTCGCGTTTCTCCGCCTTGCCGGAGACACGCGCGGCCAAATTCTCTCTCAACAATGGATTCACATTCAACCAGGAGCACTTCACTGATTTAGAATAGCGATAATACGCGTGCTTGCAGGGTAAACGCTTGTCAACCTTTTGCTTCTTAGTAAGAACATTCAATGGTTGCGCTTCTGTCGATAATCCAAATTGTTGCGCGACTCGAGGACAATGTTGCAGCAGGTAGGCGCGAAAATCGATGGGAATATCTCGCCACAGTTCCGCCCGATTCCAAATAGGCGCCTCTTGATAATCGGTATTCGCTATCCAACTATCCAACACCATGTCATGAAAGCTTGCACCGGACACTAACCCAGAATTGGTGAACATTTTAATGATCGGATGATCTTCGCGATAGTTATTTTTCCGACGCAGTATATTCGTCTTACGTAAAATTAACTGCTGCGCCGTTCGAATTGGTAGTAAATAGCGACTAATAGCCATAAAAGCTAAATGTGATCTGTGAGAGAATTGATAAAAGCCCAGCGCCAACAGATTATCCTCCGCTGGCAGGAACTGGTGCGGAATATTACCCGGAGCACTCATCGGATTGTAAACATTGTAACTGCGTGGTAACAGCTTCGGATAGGGGAATGAGGAGCTGCAGAGGAATAGGGCCATGTGACAATGCGGCAGAGGCAACTCTTTATAGAAAATGATCGGCCGCTTGAATTCCACGTAGCAAGTCTGCGCGAGACCATCATAATGATTCACCACATCCAATGCGGGCCGCAAATTACTGACAGACCAAACCGACGCTCGCTTATAGAATGCTTCCGCTTGACTGGCGAATAGGTCCACTTCTTGGAGATACTTCCGCTGAATATCCGACAGGACATTACTCTCCGCAGCACCGTGAAAACCATTTTCACCGAAAAACGCTTCCGCCATTCTATCCAAGGGTTCAGTCGGTTGATTATTCTTATAGAGTACATAGTAAGTGGCTAATTGCTGCACGTGCATACTGATTTGTCGATGCAACACTTTCCTCTGGGCGATAGAGAAGCAGCGGGCACTTTTAAAAGGCACCACTTCTTGAAGAGATTGTGTCGGCTTCATGACAATACCTTCGTCATTTTGGTTTTGACTAGTTGAAGGTATTTGTGCGCTGTTCTCGTTCAATTGAGGCGCAGCATAATTGGAGATTGGAGTGTCCTCTTCGTTTGAAGGAAATATATTGCTCTTGCATTCACGATTGTCATCAACAGCTTCCATTTCATCATCCGATGCGAACAAATCTTGCAAATCATTAAACAGCTCCTGAAATGATAGGAAATGGACCTTACCATGTTAATATCTATTCTATGCATACACAACAAGTTGGATACTCTTATTATTATTGAAAATGTGCACACTTTAATTTCCCATTTGGGTACTCGGACGGACTTATCATTGCGCATATCCTCCAAGAAATGCTGCTTGTATACAGTCTCGTTTTCTGACATGACATTGAAATCGGGATCTTGACAGTCTTCATCGTCGGCATTTGTCTGAAGCATCGGTTGTTTCAAGTCAAGAACACTCCTGTCATTTTCATCATCCTAAGATAATAATATTCATAAACTGAATTATAATCTCGATAACTTCAAAATGTATACCGATGGGTTGTTTATAGACTAGAGATCGATGCAATAAATTACAATAATCGAATTACTTTGTATAGGCATTGAAGAAAGTTGACAAATTCGGTGTGTTCTTCATCATCTTCATCGTCCACCTCATAAAGATCGGGAGGTACATCTGGAGCTTGAAATGCAGCTTCTAGGTCAGCTACATTCAAATCGTTGAGTGGATGTTTGGAACGAGTTCTCAGAGCTGGAGGGGGATCTTCTTCGGCAGCTGTTAAATCATTCGGTGTCGTGCAAATAGAAGCTGAGCCACTATCTGTCTGAGAACTGGTCGCACAGTACGGAGAAGTTAGAGCTGAGAGAAAAGAAGCAAGATAATAATGAAATAAATAGGCCAGACATAAAATGATTATCAATTTCAATATATCCAGCTCATACTGTGGCGGTATAAAGAGGGAGGGTTATTTATCTCTCGGCATAGTGTGGCGGTATATAGAGGGAGAGTTATTTATCTCTCGGCATAGTGTGGCGGTGTAAAGAGGAGAGTTATTTATCTCTCGACATAGTGTGGCGGTATAAAGAGGAGAGTTATTTATCTCTCGGCATAGTGTGGCGGTATATAGAGGGAGAGTTATTTATCTCTCGGCATAGTGTGGCGGTATATAGAGGGAGAGTTATTTATCTCTCGGCATAGTGTGGCGGTATATAGAGGGAGAGTTATTTATCTCTCGACATAGTGTGGCGGTATAAAGAAGGAGAGTTATTTATCTCTCGGCATAGTTTTGCGGTATATAGAGGGAGAGTTATTTATCTCTCGGCATAGTGTGGCGGTATAAAGAGGGATAGTTATTTATCTCTCGACATAGCGGGTGAGTATGGTGGTCTACTCTATGCAACCAAATAAATCAAAACTGTATAACAAATTTGTTCATGCTGTAAATATAAATACATAAGTTAGATTATTTAATTCATACCTATTACTTCAGATTCTTCTTCAAACAAAAGATCCTTTTTAATAATTTCTTCATCCTCTTTACCAGGTTGATAGTCCTGATCGTCATCCTCTTCCTCAGGAAACTCTAAGTCCAATAAGCAAGGTAATGGTGGCTTTTCGCTGTCTTTCTGACGAGCCAACGACCTTGAATAAAGATATCATTGAAAAGATTACTGTTGTGAAATTAGTTTATCTTGTGATAGCAAATTTTCGGCCAAGAGATTATTATTTGTCGTTGCATATTTCAATGTTTCACAGTCATGTGTAAGTCTCGAATGTTGCTTCCAATGTATTCTCTGGTACACGATTCAGGTATACATTTGAAAGGGTACACGCACTTTCTCACATAGTAGAGGTCATGTTTAAAGCATTCTTAATGTAATTTCGATTTCTTTGGTTCTCTCTGGTGGTAAGCACAAAAGTATGCAATGATTTCAAATTAGAATGACAATACTTTAATTTGATTGGCTGATTCAGCCAACGCTGCATTTTTATCATAGCAGCTTGACTTGATGAGTGATCTTTCTATATTTGCAAAGGAAATGAACAGAAATGTGACCCAAATCAAATCAAATCGGAATCCCTTCTCTACTCACCTCGTAACTCTCGGCTCATACTGATAAGCATTATCCCCATTTGGTAATTGTTCATCGGCCAAATAACGGCGAAACATATGGACGACGTCACGATCAGTAAGCACCTCCCTTAATAAACGTTTCACATTGTGTACTGTGAAATTACTCTTAGTGGCAGCTGCTTCAATTTTCTGATCAATCAAACTGTCAATATCGACTATCTCTGAAGTCTACAATAATCAATAAATCGGAACGTATTGATATTAACAAATGGGATTAGGATTATCTATACTCTAGAGGGACTTATAAAGTCTGTAATGATTACCATTGTTGAGTTCGTTTCAATAGTGATACTTGCATTATCATGATTGGTATCTGAAGATTTTGCTATTAGATCTTCAATCGATAAACGAGGCTTTTTTGAAGGAGTTGTCAAATCCAATTCTGGCGAGTCAAGCTCTCGTTTTAATTCATTCGATGAATCATCCATATTGTTTATTATTATTTCCCAAACATTCTTCTAAAATAATCAGAGAAATACATTAATTAATTGCAAATAATCAACATCAATTTGATTCAATTAAGTTAGCAAAGCTGGAACAGCATATGACTAAACTAGGAAATTGCAGAGAATAAATATTTAGCAACTCTATCTGATAGCAGGCTGCAATTAGTTCAGGGTTGGTTTTGATTTGTAAAACAACTGACCAATTACCAGTAAAAGAAGTAGTTGTGGAATATTTGGACTCAAAGTTCAAACCATAAATAATTGAGTAGCAGCAACATAATAAAAAAATTATCTATGTTTTCTTGAATAATATGAATGGTTAAAAATAACAACAGTAGTCACTAAATATATAAAAAATGAATTTGGATTTTTATAAAAATTATGAAGATCATTTATGTAATCATACATAGATAGAACAATATGCCTATGTAATATTTCTGTAGTTTCTAAAAAAATATAAACAATATAGTTATTAAAATAATATAGAACTCAGCTCTTAGTTCTATAAGGAATCTTTTTATTTAAGGAGGTTAAAGACAGTGCCAATAATATCAATTAGTTTAGGTAGGCAGTGTTAGATGTTTCATAAAAAAGTATTATAATAAGCATAATATTAATTAGGTCACTGAATAATAATTTGGAAGTGATATATTAAAATCAAGAAGATTTTTATTATATAATTAAAAATTTCTCTTTAGAACTGAGTCTTTATATAGGGAAGTTCCCTATATGAAGACAGCCTTTAAGTAAGCTGTGTTGTCGCCCTACCAGGTCCCATGCTACTATTTGTCTTTTTGCCGGTTTGACCATAATGCATGAAATAAGAAATTGTGTGATTCAATAGTGGTTTTTATTTTTATTGTGCCTGTAGCTGATGACAAATGAAATACTAAATCCAATACTATTCTAAAACAAAATATATAAGTCTTAACAACTTATTTTGTAGAAAGACTATATTATTATGCATAAAATGTGAGGTTTTAGTTAATGAAATTCTATTAAACATCTTACAGAACAGAGTAATTGCTAATAAAGAATTAAATCTATCTCAACTCTAAAAATTTAGAGTACAAACATTTTACAATATATCAAAAAAAAATTCACAGAATGAATAAAATAAAATAAAAATGAAGCAAATAATGAAATTTATACTTTAAGAGACAGCAGTCATGTTCGGCTTAGTTAACAGATTTTTTAAAAATATTTGAAATCCACAAGATGCAAAATATTTTAAATAAGGTTTTATTAAAATTTGAAAACATGAAAACATTTTGATGTAACAAAACAAATTTGTTAATAATATTATTTTTACTGAAATTTAGGTTCTATTTACTAATGTCTAAGATCATCTCATACGTTATCTACACAGTTATCTGTGAAGGAACTCTATAAAATATTCTAACACACGATATGTATGGCGGCCGAAATGGATCATAGTGGATATATGTATGGATATGTGGATATGTGGATATGTCGTAAGTGGATATGTGGATATGTGGATATGTGGATATGTGGATATGTCAAAAGTGGATATGTGGATACGTAGATGGAAAAAAAGAATATTTAATTATTATTAGACGCTAAATAAATTTTCATCAAATTAAAACAAATAGAAACAACGTGCATAAAAGATTTATTTTCCATTATAATAATAATAATTAAATATTCATTTTTTCCATCTACGTATCCACATATCCACTTACGACATATCCAC
>JAYMFX010140434.1:0-12201 GCA_036784945.1 Monocelis spectator | reverse complement strand
GAAAATGATATTTAAGATCCATTTCAGAATTCCTTTGTTTGGTCGCGGTTAAGTCAGTTCGCGCTTGTGCAACATTCACAATATTTGTTGTATATAAAAAGAAGACTAAAATGATTCAACATTAATACTACGATATATTTCTTCAATTCTTAACAGGCAGAGATACAATTGACAGTTAGAGAATTAAAACAGAACAATTTATGACAGAGCTGACACAATGATTACGTAATCGATGATTACCCAATATTGACTATATCAACTGAATTTAGGTAAATTTAAGTATCTTCGTGTAGATGTAGAACCTCAAGAACCTCAATAAGCCGTATTCACAGATGGTTAGATAGGACAATGAACATAAGCGTTTGTATAGAACTTTCTTTGAACGTAGCTAATAAACGTTTTACTAACTTCTTCTAAAAATAACGTTTGCAGCTTGATTTAATGAAATAGTTCATCATCCTAACACTTGAAGTAATCTAAATAATCTTATAGAATCTACGCTTTTTTACTCATGCAAATAAATCTTTATTCGTGAAATCTTCACCAGTTTGCTTTCGTCAATGGTCAGGCAAAATTAATGCTATAATAGATCACAGTTTTATTTTCTCTGGTTGTCAAGCAATTAGTAGTGACAATGACTTTTAGAATGGAAAGTGTTTTGAATGAAATTGACAATTGTGTGTGTATGTGTGTGTGTGTGTGTGTGTGTGTGTGTGTTTACAGCGAATGAAGTCAATTAAAAAGCTCAGAATTTATTCTCTTGGGCTATGTTTAACTACCGCAAACTAACATTCACAGAAAAGTCTATTGTTTTAGTGAGATAATTGGAATAAAAATTAAAATAATAGAAAAGTTTTATTCTAATGGGAAAATTATTCATGTAAAAAGTTAATTATGGAAACTATTGAGCTTTATAATTTATACTTGCACACAAAGATATATATAATAGCTTCTTTTCTTATTTATATAATAGATGTGCTGATGATGCATATCGATTAGATTTAAAGAATTAGTTGAAAATCTCTGAAATAGGAATGGAGATGTTTAAAAGAGAGCTTCCTGTAGGACACCGCTTTTAATAACTAAGCATTGGATTTGAGTCACCTGTAATGCGATAAGAGTGATTTCTATAAGACGAAGCAATTATATTGACCATATAGTTTTAATTTCAGAAAATTTTATTTTATACCTACCTATTATGCTGTTTTAGATAGTTCCGTCCATTCAAATTGTTAATTATAGATGAACTGAATCAGATTTTATGTCAAATTTGCATTTCAATGGTAATTCCCAAAATACTTTTGTTTCAATGCAATCATGGTTTATCGTTTATTTTCTTTATAAATTGCATCGTTTTTAATATTCATATTTATAAAGTAAGAAACAATAAATTCAATTCAAAATGTTTTATGCAATATAGATATTTGTTTTACATTCATATGAGATACTCCAATAATTAACTGTTTGAAATTATCCTCTGATCACGCACATTTCAAATATAGAAAACAATTCCCCTGTCACTTTGATAAATGAGACGATGGTCGCAAAAAATGCAAATACTATTCAAAATTAAAATCCTTAGTTTAAGTTTATTTGAAATAGATTTTATAATATAGATTTTACATACAATATCCTCAAGATTCTAGTAAGATTTCATGACCTAAAAGAAAAGAACATTCATCAAATTTAACTCAACGCAATGGAAATATCCAAATCGATGAACGCTTGCCAAGACTTGAGACATAGTTCAGAAGAAATAGAATATTAAGTTTCATCATTGAATGCCATCCAATCTTCAACCTTGAAGAAAATGTTAAAAAACAATAAAACAGACTGCTGGACAATATAACTGAAAACAAAAACTACTCCCAAATTCCTACCTGAACGCCGTATAACTTTCAAAACAATAGCAAACAGCTTCAATGTAAACCTGATTTTTAGAACCTCCTATGTGTTAATAATTGTCTAACTATGCTTAAAAGATCAAGTTGTTATGCAATACTGTAAATTGCAGCTCACTCTCTATTTAAGCCCAAACACTATTTAAGGCAGCGTTTACACTTTTCGTTTTTAGTCCATCTTTTGACTTATTGGTGTTTACACACACCGTAGAGATCGGACTTTCTTTTCGTCTTCTCGACAAGAGAAAAAAAATTGTCCCATGTCTATGGTTTATACTATCTGTTTTTGATTCAATTTTCATATCAGTCAAAAATTAAATTCGACTCTTCCGTCCGATTTTAGACGGAGTGGTCATGTTCATAGAAGGTCATGGTGTTCGATTTCTTCATATAATTATGAATCATATAATTTCGGTTAAGCAAATTTCTTATAAAAATTGGATTCTATAAACAATCAATGCGTCAAAAATCATACACCATGATATGTCCATAAAATTTGAGGATTACTTTAATCAGACTGTATAGGACTGTTAAATAACCCTCAGATTCTATGGAAATAAAATTCCCTTGTATTCGAAGAGCATTATACAGAGATTACGTGTAGTATCCAAGGAAAGATAAAAGGGTCACTTAACAGTCCTACAGACAAATTTTTCGTTATTGGCGATGTTTTTCATGTTTATTTTTGCAAAAGATTCTTATTCATTAACAAGAATTTCCGAAAGTCTACAGAATTTCAATGCCTCGGAAGATATCTATTACAAAATCAATAAGTGAATGTTCTAAAAGTGAGAAATAATTGAATTAAGGAGTTAAAAAAACTCGATTCTGGAATTGCAATAATTCTGTCATTAAAGCATCAAATATTTTCCTCTAATATTGGAAACATGCATTAAGGATATTTTTGTTGATTCATTTAAAGGAAATCGCAGAATTAGCTATATAGAGAATGTTATTAGAAGATTACTTACTGCATATAGTAAAATTTAATAGAATACCTAATACAAAAGAAAAGAATAACATTAACTATTATAACTATTAACGACAGACTCCAATTATTATCTGAGAGCAACACTCTCCAAATTTTAACACAGAGATGTTATGAATACATCAACGGTATGGTCTCTAACATGATGGACGACCAAGGCTCTATATGATGCTACAGCAATATCAGTCGAGACAGTGAGCACAACTCCATAATGAAGCTTTGCGAAAATACATTCAGATGTTCTCACTTCTAACCTTCACGGTAACACCATTCAAAGCACATCAAATACCTCTCAATCTAAACGTAATACTCCATTATACATGACACTATTCAATTATCCGAAACAAAACAAAATGAACATTTCCTCAAATTTCTGAGGCAACATCTTGTTCACCCATTAAAAAAATAAGTTAGTCACTTCTTGGAGATCATTTGAAATACATAGACCTGTGAATAGAATTGAAATAATCGTTTAACCTCTTTGTTTTAATTAAGGGAATATTGTTTAATTTATTCACGTATGGTTTTAGGCAATGCTAATTTGCAATCGATTTGAAGAAGATTTTATGCATAAATTAAGTTCAAGTTTTAAATTCTTGCACTAATATTATATATTATGTATAAGTACTATAGGAGCACTATATAGTTGTTTTTAAAAGTCGCGCATTCAATCGAAATGCTGTTTGTTAAATGACTCAGTTTACTATCATTTATAGTTCTAACTCTGCAATAATTAACTTATTTTCTTTATTGATTGTTCACACTTCTAAATTTTTAAATCTCCAGCTATATAATTAGGCTCTTCAGTGGTCATAAAAGATTTCAAGTTGTATAGAGAATTCTCGATTAGAAAACGGGCACAGTTATGAAAAAGTATAGAATAGAACTACATAGCCCATGATTAAAGGAACTATTCATTCGGAAATATACTACTGGAATTGATTAAGTCATTGAGTAAATTAATAATAATTAGAATAAAAACTACTGACATTTAAATTATCTGATTTTCATTTGATAATTGAACTTTTACACTTCAACAAATTTAGACTTTAATTAAATTATTCAATTATATGATTTAGATTCGTGGATTCTGGGATCTTGGGTTTGGCCTTCAGCTAACGTGGTTCTGCTTTGATGTATTACTATCAGCCAGTAGCATCATGAATCTGTGCGTAATTTCAGTTTATCGCTACCTGGCCATCGCCTATCCTTATCGTATTCGTTACGCCATGTCTTGGCGTCATGTTACCGCACTACTTGCAACCGCTTGGGGGATTGCCTTGGCTGTCAGCTTGGCAGTTATGATTGAGTCTCTGCTGACACTTGACAACTCTTCGCATAGTTTTGTAGGTTCTGCAGTAACTTCAATCCCGCAAATGTGTTCAAATTGCAGCGGAAGTTTGACATCCATTTCCCAAACACTTAACAATTATGAGTCAGGGAAGGTTTATATGCAGGGTTCAACACCATTTTTAATATACGGTAGTCTACTCACATACTTCATTCCATTAGGAATAATGGCATTTACGGGATTACGGAGTATACAATTATTGAATAGGCAAAGTTTACTTTCAGGAGCGCTTCATCAAAGAAATTGTTTACAGTTAAATACACTTGATGATGACAAAAAACAATCAAATGATTCCGACAAAGACGACGATGAAGATGAAGATGATGTTGAAGATGATGATAATTATATCACTTTAAATGGTGTAAGCATTACAGGTAATCGCGAAACGAATGAAGTGATTTATAATGTCAATATTATTCAACCTTCCCGAGCCGTATTGACGCAAAATAGTCCTCCTCAACTACAAGATGTATCGGAACAAAGTGCACATCCCTCTAAATTTTGTCTAGATAGCAATCTCACAACTGATTCATCAACCCTTAAGAGTGAAATCCCCGTGTCTAATTCGATTTCATCCATGGATGATTGCGGTGGTGTGGTTTCCTTCGAGAAACCGAAATACGAAGAAACATCTATCGATGATTTGGACGAGGTCACCTACGCAAATACAATTGAAAATGCCCATGTGCCGCGTGACCTATTAACTGGAAAGAAGTTTCAACCTAACCAAAAATTTGTACGCAGAAGTAAGGAGAACAGCTATGGTCGTTTTACTAATCGCAGCTCGTCGTTGGCTTGTGGACCCAAACTAATTGACGATATATCGAATATTCAGTCACAATCATACAACTCCTTGCCTGATGTTATTGAACAAACAAACGATGACAACTCGGAATGTAATTCCATTCGACTCAATTATAAGAAGTATGAATACAGAACACGCGCCCAACAGCGACAGATACAACAGCAAATTGCTGCTACGGGACACCGTCGAGGTAGAAGAATTACCGCCGTATTCATGCACCGTCAAAGCATTTTCACCGTCAGCTCTAAGGAGCAGCGGGCGATTCGAACTCTTTTGGTTGTATTTCTTTGTTTTGTGGTATTTTGGTTTCCATTCTTCATGGCTCAGATAATAGTTGCGTTCGCGCCAAATTTAATCAATCAATGGATTTTATTTGACTTGGCTTGGCCAGGCTATGCCTCATCAGGGATCAATCCTCTCATCTACACTCTATTCAACGATGAGTTTAAAATTGCAGTTAAAAAATTATTCAAAGACTTCTTATCGAAATTTCATTGCCTTAACCTGACATCCACACAAAGACAAGCAAAAAACAATGGCAACGCGTCGAAAGAAATATTGAAAAACTAAATACTTCAAAATTATCATTCCACATAGAATTTTTCTATATTTCATATTTTTTTATTTTAAAAATTTGTTATTTTACGCATTTGCACCCACTTTAGTAGTACACATACATATGTATACAGATTAAATCGGATCCAAAATATTTTCTGATAATGTTGTGTTGTACATTATTCGAATTTTTTATTCGGAAATATTTAAATTAATATACTAATTCGTAAATTATTATTTTTAGTTCTTCCATTTTTGCCTATGATAGATAGTTACTTTTAGGATAGAATTTCAAATATTTAAGTCTATAGAAGGAAACATAAGTCGTTGAGTTTTATCTCGTCTTAAATACATTTGCTGAACATTGGTAAAAATGTATAAAATCATGAAAAAATGAAATTAAAGTTTTTACGATTTTCTAAGTTAATTTCTTTTTCAGTCAAGCGTTGTATTCTTATAATAGCGCGAGTTAATGAGCGATCTTTCTACCTGTAAATGGAACTCTGTGATTACCATTGATTATGGTATACCGCCTAAACAAATATTGTTTACAAAACTGTGAACATGTATCAATACTGCGATTGTAACTGGAGGGCGAATCATTAAATATTAATTGTATGATGTGTTGTTTGATGTTTCATGCATTTTATAATTGCTCTGAAATACGTGTATTGTGTAGGTATATCTTGCATATAATAGTTTAGAAATGCAAAACAAGGTTAAACAAATTAATTGACTTTCCTATTGTTGCTCCCATGATCTATAGAATTTACCCAGACTCATACTATCAAATTTTATATTTACAATTGCACATAATAAATATGGTAGGGAAATACATCAACAATTCTTTTCAATATAACGATTGAGGTCATTCGGGAATTGTTTAGATTATTTTTTGTATCGATTATACATTTTTGATATTTTTCTATCTCGAAATAAAATTAAGACTCAATTTTCACAAATCATCTAACTAAAATAATATTTTAATTATTGCTATTTCTATGCCTATATATTATATGTAGATATGTATATTATAGAATCTTTTTTCCATTTATTAAGAGACGAAAAATGAAGTACATTATATATTAAATGGATGCGCCATTTTTGTTTATTATATTATTATTTAGTAGGTATATAGGGAATTCCAAGCTACAGACAATTTTAAAGCGCGCAGATGTCATCATCCCTGTATAGAATTACATGGTGGTTAGGTATGCCATGGACGCCTCTATAGGTTAACATATGGAATGAGAACAACTGAGAGGGGAAGGAATGTTTTCAGAGGGCATGAGAATACGACCACCACCACTCAATTCTATTCTCCTCATATATTTTGTCAATAACAAGAGTGATACAACATAAATGAGATAAATGAGAAAGTCTTTTTTCGGGTAGACGCTTGACTGTTGACTCCAAAAGTCAACTAAACGACTCGCAATGTTTCACTGGGTATAAACCGCAGTTTGAACTCATCACAAACATTGTGTAACTAAATATAATGGGTTCTAATATAATATATCTTTCTTTCATGTTTCGAGATCAAGATCAGGTTTAGATGCTCGATAAATAAATCCACATTAAAATGAATATCGCCTGTCAAAGTTTATTTTGCACTCGAAAGATTTTCAGCCTTGACGTACGTTACTCTCACCCTGATTTAGGAATTTATCAGGGTGATGATCAGTTTGAATGAGTAGGGTTATAATGGCGCAAGGTGTGCTGTGATTTGTGGAAATATTATTGACTTGAGTTCAAATTAATAGCTTTGCATAATCATGTCAATTGGTGATTTGGAATGTTTTAATGAACATTTAGGTATGAACGCATCTATAAATTTTCAAAATGATTTTGTTAATAGATTATTTCTAGATGCTTTTTGGCACAAGGTTTGAGCAGTGATTGCTTTGTATAACCATACCAATTGATGATTTGCAATGTTTTAATCATGAAAATAATCCAGCATCTCAGGACCAAGCAGCTATGAAGTTTCAAAATAATTTTGTTAATATAGAGATGCTGTTTTGTTAAATTTCCTCAATTTAAATCATCTATCTGATGCATAAATCAGATAATATAATGCTTGTTACTCTGCTTCTGTTCAATGAATTCGAATGTAAAATAACCAAACTTCCAATATCTGATTGGTATAAAGGAAATTGTAGAATAATCCACTGATTATTAAAAAGAAAATTTTTTAAACAATTCAAAAATGATAAAATACAATTTAGAATTTCCTAAATTTACAGAGAGTAAATTGAACCTACAATATCATATTATTCAAAATGTTTATGTCTATGATTATGTCTATGATTATGTTTCCTGGAGATTCATCAAATAATTCATTATGAACAAGTTTTTAACTCGATGTAGAAAAGTTTTTTGTTGTTATTTTGTAAACTGATTATCACCAAATTTTCGTTTTTTGTAGATTTTTAAAAGATCGTCCAATTATTTACAATTTTAAAAATAGTGCTTAAAAAATAAAATATTTTGGCTAATATAAACAAAATATAGAATTTTTTCTCCTGAATTTTTTTACTTAAAAAATCATTATCCCTTATGAGGGTGTAGGGCAGAAACCAATGACTTCCACTTTTATCTGTTCTGGGTCGGTTAGGTAGCTATTTTTGTTTATTCGGATCGCCCTATAAACGATTTTATCATTTGTTGCTCGTGATCCAATTATGATTCTAATGTTTGTAATATTAAATGTTGGTTGGTTTACCGATTGATATATTCAAGATGGTAAGATACAAAATTAGTTTTTAATGATTATAGTGTTTGCAAACTGTAATAGGTTGTTGAAATTTAGCTTTTGCATATTTGAAAATTTTAACTGTATAGTTTAAATTTTTCACTAGAACATATTGTAAATCCTTCATTATTCGAAGTGTCATTGAAATGTCATCATTTTGATATTTTCCTGTGCATTATAAATTGGAATGATATCCTTCATTCGATTAGCTATTAATTCTGAAATCAGGAAGAGAATCACGATTTTTCATTTACAATATCCTGCTGCTGACGTTCCATCAATTTTTCAATGGACAGATATTTGTCTGTAAATTATTGTATTTTAAATTTTAAAATATAAAATAAAATAGGTATATATATATTTACCTAGTAGGTACTTCAGCCAGTTAGGTTATAGCTATTTATGAAAGATTTCGATTAATCAATATATAATCAATCTTAGATCATCTGAACCACTCAATCGTTAAATTTTCCTACATTTGAAAATTTTACATTGCAAATTTTGATTCCACTTTCAAAGAAAGTTTCTAAAGTTTCTCTAAATAAATTGATTTATGTATATATACCTATAAATGTCATTTTACCTTCTTATTCAGAATTTACCTAATACTGATCTCTTGAATCTCTTAAAATTTATATCAAATATTTATCTCCATTAATTATATTGTCTTTAAATTGATTTATGTTGATTTATGTATATATACTTATACTTATATTGTTAAATACGCGTTGAATGAAATGAAATATTTATAAGTTGTAATTTCTTCAATTAAATTTGAATTTGAATTCAAAAACAAGTGTATAGGTACACTAAATAAAAGCAATGTATGTTTGTTGTCATGATTGAAAAATGGATAATGAATAATTCAAAAATATATATATTAATCTCTCCTGATGGTCGAGATTATTAAATATTATAGTTAATGATTTACCGCTTACTATATATGCCTGAAATTATGAGCATAGAGATGTAATGAATACTAACAGTGATCTGTGATATCATTAATGCGGAACAATTAAGAACATGGCAGCTACGCATACAGGCAAGTGACCTCAATCTGGATCTTCATAGAGTTGAGTATTCGCAATTTACCTGCAGAATATAATTCGAGAATATGGGCATTTTAGTTATAATTTGACCCACGATTATTCTGACCGGAAAAGGATTCCACTTGAGTAGATGTTGATTTGGGGACAGATTCTTACATTTCAATTGTCTTCAATATTTGATGTCCTTGCCATGCATGTTATATACCCGATTAATAAAATCAGCTTATCTATTAGGTATACGCATAATATCATTGTTGCAGTTGTTATATCACTCAGAAATCTGGCTACTTATTTACTATTATATAGATTGATAATTGAAAGATGATATTATATACTATGGTTGCAATAGTCCCAGGCTTTATCTTTATTAATCGAATCGAACTTGTAGATTGTAATAGATCTTTTTTGAACTATAGTCAATGAAACAGTTTTGAGATCAGTTTTGATATTTATAGTGCAGAGAATATAAGCAATAATTCAATTCCAAACAATTTTTATACAGGCTGCAGTTAAATGACTTCTTCAAAATATATAAGAGGTAATTTATATAAAGTATATGATAAAAGACAATAAAGTTAGTTGCCTTTTTTAATTGTTCACGCTTGCTATGCATTTACTTCCTATTAGTTGTTTGAATCTTTGACTGGAAAATGGAACTCATTCAATATGCAGTCAGTCAAGCAAAGCATTCATATATAGGAGAGACTGGATGTGAATTATATTTAAGAATTATGCTCCAACGAATTTTAACAATAATATGTGGGATGTATGTCTATCAAATTTCTAACTGGAGATATTTTAATTCAGTAATAATATTATACATATAAACTTTTGCATTGTGAATGCAATTAATTTGAAACAATTCTATACCTAGCCTTTGAATAATTTAATAGAATTTATAGCTTCACCAGCGTATATTCATGTATACGATAAAATGAAATATTGATTTTCACTGTTCTTCTATATATATAACTGCATATCAAAATAAGCGATTATTTTAAAATTTCAGAATATATGCTAATATAAAGTATTCAACTAGCTAAACGAATTACCAAACCATTAACTGGATCAACGCCTTCATCGGCAAACACAGCCAGATAATAATTAATTATTAACAATCAATACGGAAAAGCAAATGAACTAAAATCAAATTACGTAAGAGTAATTAAAGCGGATGAGAGAGAGAGAGAGAGAGAGATTGGACAATATTATTATTATTAATAATTTATTTTAACCGAAAGAGGACAAGTAAATAAATTCATTGAATAAAATAAAAAGCTCATTTTTTAATTTATTTTTGAAAATTTTAATGTCACTCTGAGTTTTTAGGTCATTGTCTAAGTTATTTCATAAGCTTGGCCGGTTGCATCTGAATTCCCATTGGGAACTATGGCTGACGTATAAGACGTTTTGTATTACGTGATCGAAAATACGTGTCTGTGTCTTGTGAAGTTCCAGACATTGAATGGAGGAGAGATTCCATTGCTTGAAGATGATCCTTTTTTGATGGGGAGCCAATGGAGCGCTCGAATAGCACCGGAGGTTGGACAGCGTCGTGGTGGTAATCTCTTGATTAGCCTAGCGCAGCTGTTTTGAATCGACTGAACACGAGATCCATTCTTTTCCAAACAGCCGTAGAGAACAGAGTTACAATAGTCCAGTTTGCAATAAATAAAAGCGTTAATAATTTATGTGATAAAAAGATCTGATAGAGTAGAATGAATCACGAATCAACGAACCAATATACCTAAACATCAAAAGTAGGTAATTTATCGAATATGACTCCCAGACATTTGACTTTGTCAGATACTCGAACAACGCTACAGTATATTATACTTAGCAAAATTTGCTTTGGAGCCGCAGACCATGAATTCTGATTTTTTGGGGTTGAGCTTCAGTTTATTAAAGTTAAACCAATCTGATGAAGCGTCCAGACAACTTTCAATTTTACAGATAGCGTTTTGAGAATCTTTCCCCTTAAATGAGAAGTAGAGGGTGGTGTCATCTGCGTACATTTAATGAGAGATGTTATAGAGATTAAAAATGTCAGCGATAGGGTCGGAGTACAATGTAAAGAGTCTGGGTCCAAGTACGGAACCCTGAGGAACACCACAGCGAAGCAAAGAGTATAGTCAGAAACGTGAGTATTGATTTTAATGGCTTGACTTCTACTGGAAAGATACGAATGAAACCAATTATGCAAAATATTTGAGAAACTGTAGCGAGTTTTAAGTTTATCAAGTTCATCCCAGATCTCTGTCATATTCTGCACAAATTCATCTCTTATCGTCATATTCTAGTATAATGAATGATCCGCAGTAACAAATGCGGCACTGTGGCACAAATGCAGATCCAGAAAATGATACAGGTGATGAGTGGATTGTCTGTAGTAATGGAAATGACATTTTGGAGACGAATAATTGCCGTTTCTGTTGAGTTCACTCAACAGAAAGAATCAACGATAAGAATTAAACTATTTCTAAAAATAAAAATCCGAAAAACACTTTGTAAACTTAATAAGTGTACTTTGTCATAATAAGGTACATCACCAGGCATCGTAATACAGAAAGTATTTGTCAAAACTTTACATGGAATTTACGTTGGTACCTACTTATTAAGTTCAAAAAGATTTTTTTCTCGGGAATAGGAGCATTGAATCATTGATGACATATTAAGCCTATAAAACTCTCATATTAGAGTTTTAATTACATTTGAGACAATTCAGTACAAATATACTCCACAAATCATTAGAATTATTAAAAATTAAAGATCAAGCTCAAATTAGAACTGTACTAAT
>JAYMFX010140323.1:0-12203 GCA_036784945.1 Monocelis spectator | reverse complement strand
CTATCCTTCAGACACAGAACACTCGTGTCTAAACTATCCTTCAGACAAAGAACAGAACACTCGTGTCTAAACTATCCTTCAGACACAGAACAAACTATCCTCAACATTGTGTCAAGTGTTCTGATCTCGACTACGTCATCCCAAAACAAAAAATGAGGTTTATCAAAATGAATGCCTTCAGTTTATGATACTCACGCGTGAGTCTTGAGATTGAAGCGAGTGTCAACATTACGAGGAGTCTCACAATCGAGTGCTGTTTGGGGAAGTGTTGTGAACGAATCAAGGAATCCTTCTGGTTTACTACTACTGACTGACTCCAACGATATGGATCGATGTAAAAAAGGATTTAGTGCATCTGGACGTGGCTGTTGGTTGGATGATAATTCAGCATTGAAATTACTCTGCAAGGATGCAGCCTCTTTACTTTCAGAATCAAATTTTGTGAGACTTTCTAGAGGCTTGGTGAATGGGTTGAGATTTTGATTTTGAGGTTTCTCTTTTACCCAATTCGTGACAACAGATGAAGTCTGTTGAAGCGGGGTGGACTTTTTCTTTTGAGTGTTGATGTTTCTAAAATTCAATTCAATGACTAAAATGAAATATTGTACAACTACAGATTAACATTTATACGAAAATGACATTCAATACCATACTTTGGTCGTCTTCTAACAGGTAAGTTAGCTTCTGTTTTAAATGGAGCACTCAAATGAGCCGGCTTGTAGCGAGATGATTGACTACTGCTGGAGCTTTGAGTGGATTTCACAGACGAGACGCTGGAAGAAACGGGTCGAGAGGGTAGTTTTTTACCTTGGGAAGAGGAAGGCGTTGATTCTTTAATGGGTTTTTTATTCGGCAGTGGTTTGATTGCATCATCTTGAAGAATGAAATCAAATAAATTTTAAATCAATCTACTTAACCCACTTTAGCGATTTAATGGAAAAAATGATTTGTTAGTGGGTTTAGCAATAGGTTTTATTAGACCTGATTTAATTTGATTGTTTTCTTTCTTCTGCTTAAAATCTTCCAGAGCAGCCTTAGCTTTTATTTTGGCCGCCTTATTAAGAACTTGTTTGATTTCTTCAACAAATTTTTCTTCCTCAATAGCTGAAACAGATAGATAAACTCTGTGAAAATATTACTCAAGTACAGAAAATCAAAAAAGTTTGCATTAAAAATATGTTTCTTATTTATTGAACAGTGTCAATAAATGTCAGTTAATTAACCTTATTTATGAATATTTAAAAATATTAAATTTACCAATAACATTAGCTGAATTAACTGGTTTGGGTTCTTCAATGCGTTGGTCTGTCCTGAATTGGTAAATAAAACAAAGATTATAACTTGTATTCAGATATTAAAATTTTAGTTAACAAACTAATAATATTCCTTACATATAATCTAGTCCTTTTTAATCAATTGTAATCAAATTTAGTAATATGAAAAGAAAATTAGAATATAATTTGAAAATTCTTTAATAAGGCCCAAAACTTGACATATTATGTGAATGTAAAAAAAAGTAATTATCAATAAATTACTTTCCTCTGATAGAAACTAGAAAGTCAGTGTGATGTTTTAGTTACCCATTTCCATCTACTACTAGTTAATTAGACAACTAAATATCATAAATAAAAACAATTATGTAAATTCCTATTTATTGGAGTAGAAATAAGACAACTTTACCAGGGTTTCAACACATCATGACATTTTTTGCAATAATCTTCTAATTCCTTTTTATGAAGAGATATTTCATTCAATAATGATTGATAAAAGCTCATGATTACCTAAAAGAAAAAGACATAATCAAAGCTGGTCTATGTTATTATTCTTAAAACATGTTTGTTTTTTTAGAAAAATATTCATAAGGATACTTTATTAATATATTTATTTAAATTATCCATAAATAAATTGCATAAATAAACCCCAAGAAGCTTCTGAAGATGTAGGAGGACGTGGTGACTCATTGTTATCATCTATATCAACATCTTCTGGGGAATCTGATATCCCCAAACTTCATTGATGATGTCTACATCAGTTAGTGTGGCGCTATCACCAACATCATTGTCAGGTCTCTGTAGTTTTTTATGACTCATACCTTCATCAGAATCCATTTTATGAATGAATTCATTACTATTGTTTTCATTCTTTTTAATGGTTGCAATTGTACTCTTTGCGGTAAGTCATACGCACTGCAAAGTTCTGATTGTTTTTCACCTTTCTTTAAACGTTTAATAATCTTGAGTTTCTGTTCAACTGTTATAGACCTTCTCTTCATGATTAAAGTTTGTAACTAAGTGACTCTTTGCAGTGGTGGTCACCGATTATTGATGATGCCCATAGAAATTGGAACTGTTCCCGGGCTGTTGTACAAACTGCGGCAAACTAAAAAACTAAAACAATCTGGCCCTATGATGAAGCCATTTAACAGTCCTATTGCAATGGGTGGAATACAATATCTATGGGTAAAATTCATCAATTTTATTCAGAGAATTTGACTGTGTGACACAATTCAATGCAGCTATACTCTATTAGATACAAATTCCTTTCTTTTTGTCTGCCACAGAAGATACCAAAACTATGCACACTGTATCAATTTTGGTGTAAGACTTACAAAAATCAAATATTTAGTAATAAATAATGGGAGCCAAGACTTGGGTTCATTATAACCGGGAGTTTGTTATAGTGAAGTTCATTATAGTGAGGTTCTACTGTAGATAAACTTCAAATATTATAATTTAAAAATAAAGTAGGTGACCCATAACTTTTAGTAATATTATGCAAAATGCATCAATCTTCCAAAATTAATACAATTTTATCAATAAGCAATCAAAATAACTAAAAACGATTATTTTTGTCATTTTAAAAATCTGTCAACATATAGATGAAAATAATTTGATAGAATAAAATCATAGTTTAGAAGATTACATTTTTTTATTAATGTCCTCAGGAATTATGGTCATAATGGTGAGAAGACAAATTAGCAACATAAATAACTTAGTTGTTTTCATACTCAATAGGATTTTAGCATTTAAAGCAGGACCTAGCCAAGTTTATTTTATTGTTTAATGCAGTAATTATTAATATGGTTAAGTTAAATATATTGTATGCCCTAAACATTTAGGATACCATAATAATTAATAAAACATAAAAAAATGACTTCAAATTATTTCTTGATTTAAAAACAAATTATTAGCCTTTTTAAATACTGGGTAAAACTGATAAAGCATCTAAATGAATATGTTGCAATATTAATCTCTTGAACAAATTCATGTAATTCTTTATCTGGATTTAGTGCAGCAGTCCCAATTCTAAGTAAAGTTATTTTGGATCATATTGGTGTGTAACAAACTTTATAATTATAAACCTTAAGGCATTCATGAGCATTACCTATATTAGAATCATAAAATGTAAGCCCAATTAATATTAAGTAGCTTTTACCTTAATTTAATGCCCCAATGCTAGTTTTGGTCTGGAATGTAATGTAGTGTAAACTGTAAACTCAGAAAAATGAAACTTGGTATAAAACATTTTTTCTCCAGCTATAGATCATATGATATATGCATTATACCAATAAAAAGCAATTTGAAGTCTTGTGATCAGAGAAAACTCAAATTTGTAAAATAAGTCTGGTTAATTATTGGTAATTTAGAAAAATATCATTCATTTCTTATAAAAGTTATAACCTTTTTCTTTTCAACAATCTAAGTTCTATCAAACAAACTATAAACTTTTATAATAATACTTATAAATTTCTGTATGTAAACTTTTATTAATGAACTTTATCTAATATTACAGTTCATTTAATGTAATGAAAAAAACATAGATTTGAAATTTGATAGTTCTTATATCTTAATTTGCAAATTAAAATGTCAGGTTGTCTTAGGTCAAGTATTATTCACCTTTTCCGATAGATTTTTGTATGTACTACATTAAAAGTTTTCATCAAAACTTGAGTCACTTCAAGTTATTAAACATCAATGAAATTCGTTTATATGTAAAATTCTTAAATTTTCAGCGTGGCAATAACGCCGCTTGATACTAGTAAAATACTATTGATTATTTAAAACAGGTTTAACAGAAATCTTCTTTACTTCTTAAAAAAGAAATCACTGTATGGTAGCATATTTTGGCCAAATTATACATTATTATTTAATCTGTGAAATTGAATATATTTTATGTATCAATAATATTAATTTATGCTTCAAAGAATTGAGAAAAAATGATGAAGAAAATCAAAACAAATAAGTTAATTTTTATCTTTTGCAACACGTTGAGGATATGTTGAAACTTATGGTTTGACCACAGCGTATATACACTATATGCAATACTGTACACACGCACATACATATATACACAATCATAAATTAAGTAAAATCATTTTGTCATAATTACTATTCCTGATTTTTATCATTATTGTCATACGAAAGGTAACTTCAACTTTAATTGTTCGAATTATTTATAACTTTTACATGTTTGATTATATTTTTGTGTGATATATGTACCTTTCAACTATTTTCTCAATAAATAAACGTTTATTATTATTATTATTACACAAATTTATTTGGTTTAGGTATGTTAATCTTATTTACAATCCCACTTTGTCCAAGTTAGTTTCACTAGATGACCATCCTCTCGAGCTCAAGTAAGTACTTTCTGCTCGAACTCTTAAAGATGGCAATGACTCGGCGAGATTGCCAACTGATTTGAATTTAGAAAATACACTTCGACCATCTAACACGCATGAATGGTATCTGCGTACAATAAAACAATTTTTCTCTGGCCATCTTTGGGAAGTAACTGAGGATTGCAATTGATTAGGAAAACAAACAAAGGGCATAATTCCGGGTATAAGATATTCGATACTACACAGCGCGCGTCGAATTTTAAAGAAATCAGTAGCCTCAATGGTAACTTCATAATAAGGTATATTTTTCTTCATTTTATCTTCCATTTTCTTTTCACAGCGAATTTTTACATCGCAACTATGCTCAATTTGATGGATACGAGTATCAGTAGAGTTATCATATTCATACTTATCTCCAGCCATAGAGTCATCTTTAGACTTCAGTAAGGTACAGAATGGTTTTAAATGTCGAACAACTCCAGCGATAGGACCCTTTACAAGAAATGTAAACTTCATATTTGAGCTTTGTTCGTTTTTATTCATATCCCCTTTATTTGTTATCGGGGTCTTCTTTTTAGTTTCGATGATTGAAATATTTAAACTATCAGAACAACTTTGTGAAGTCACGAGGTCATTATTATCACTGGAAAACATTTTGACCGACTGGTCATCGTTAATGTCACAGTCTATTTCAACTTGTTCACTATTATAAGGTGTTTGGGCAGTACTTTTATCATTTGCATCTATTTCAACTGAAATCAAATTCATTTCATTATTTCCGGAGGCAGTTTCGTTATTGATAATACTAATTTCGACATCATCATCGTGAATATCAGATTTGATATTAATCTCAATATCTTCGTGGTCATCTGCTTTGTTTAGTTCCTTCATTGGCTCGGGTAATTCATTCTCTAATTCATTCTCCTTCTGCATTTTACAACAGTGTGATTCTGTATTCTCCAGCATGATATTATAATTAACAATATCGCTTCGATAATCCAATGAAGAAGAACCGTTGAAATTCTGACCATAACAATGTCTTTTTAAAGTTTCAGTCATTGCTACTACTTCATTCCTTTCTCGTGAATACAGTAAATGTGAATCCCTATCATCATCAAAATTTTCTGTGTTCTCTTCAAGATTTTTCATATTTCCATCAGGGCTGATGGATTTTGTCCTGCCACTTTTAGTGAGAAATTGCATAAAATTACAGCCATGAGATTTATTTTTCTTTTGTTTATGCTTTTCTTTATATTTTTTAAAAATTCCATCAATCTTTGATAGATTTAAGCTTAAAGAAAACTTGTCAGTTGGTTTTGATGAAGTGGTGTCTTTACAATTGCTCATATTCTTCGATGTTGATGATGTTTCACACTGCTTTTTATCATAGGAAAGCGTATTTTCACCAAATGCACTGAGAGATCGTGCGATATGAGCTGATGAACTGGTCAACTCATGGGATGTTAATAAGGGCATTGCATTTGAAACTAATCTGCAACAAGAGCAATTATCAGATTCATCAGACAAGTTAGTGGGAAGATTATGTTGAGCTAATTCGTTACTACAAGTCTTAGCGACTGATATTTCCAAAGGAGTTGTGGCATCAAAGAATAAATCAAAAGTTTTGTCAAGAATTTCAGGAGTGGCGACACAACTTATGTATTCAAGTGTGGTTGATAGTAGGCTAGGACTTTCATCAATGCTAGTAGATTCGAAATGATTTTTAATTATCTTCGCATCATTGTTAGTTATCGAAGATTGCTTCCACACTGAAGATTCACTCTTTGTAGGTTCATTTAACATGTCTGAGTGATTATAGGAATTATGATATTCTTCATATTTTATTGATTTATTCTGGGATGTGCTTTTGTCATTATAACTCATATCTGATTCCTCATAGTTGTTAAAAATTGATAATTGGTTTATTATAGAAGAATGACTTCTTGCTAATTCATTCGGGTCTTCTCTATTTTGTTTAGAAAAATCATAATTATTATTCGACATCGAGGAGTGGCAGTGAATAAATGTGCTTGCTAACGGGAGATTTTTTTTATTAGACTTTTGCTCATTGAGAGACATGTTTGGATTCATTAGATCTTGTTCTTCATTCGGAGACTCAGACATTTCGGATATGTCGAAGTCATTCAACTGATCGATATTTGATTCGAAAAGACTTAATGGGCTCTCTCTTGTTCTCAGAAATGGTTGAATATAAGCATCAAATCTATTGAGAGATTCAGAATCATTGTCATCTGCCTCGTCCAATGAGTGAATTTCCGTCACAATGGAACTCGCTGAGCTAACTCGATCATTATTTGGTTGTTGTATCGTTTGGCCGAAAAAAATATTTTTCATGGAATTTAAAGTGAAATTAATTTGTTGAATAGATTGATTATTTTTATCTTCAATAATTTCATGAAAGATAGCATCGTCAGACTCGGAATCATCATCAGATAGGGTTGTGGTACTTTCAGAATCACTGAAATCCAAACGAAAGCTACTTTGTAAATCACTTTCAATTGAATGCATTTTGATAAATTTGATTCTAGATTAAAACAGTGCCCAATGTTTTCTTTTTTAGTTTCAAGTTTTCATGGTTCAAACATTATTTACTAGTATACATGCATCATTATTATAAAATAAAATAATCTCTTTATTATGAAGGATCATGAATTTGTCGTTTTATATTGAGGACTATGTATTCTTTCAGTTACAAAGTAAACTACATATTTTCATAGTTATTACCTTATGAATTATAACCTTAAAGGCAAAGGCATGTGATGAATCACATCGCTGTCCCTCCAATAGGACTGTTAAGTGACCCTCTAATTCTATGGAAAATGACTTCCCTTGGATACGAAGCGCATATACAAAGATTATGTAGTATCCAAGGGAAGTCTAAATTTCCATAGAATTGGAGGGTCACTTAACAGTCCTATTCTCTGTATGATTTGCATAGATTCACCTACTCTATGGATTCACCAACTGGATTCACCCAAGTCAGGAAAATTAGAACAATAGTATTTTGATAATCAAGATGGTTTCAAATTTCTATTGATTCCATTATCATTTTATTATACGTCAATTTATTATTTATTGACTTATATGGCCGTACTTCATGGACTAACTATATAGAAGGCTTGTCTGTATACTTTTGTGCAGAGCGACAGCGTTAAAAAGAAAATGACAGGACATAATCTATGAAATAATATTGAATGGTTATTAAATTTCTATGAAACAGCAGACAGATTAAGGAGTCAGAGTGGCAAAAATCTATTAAATAACTATGCGTGCGCGTATTAGTTGATGAACCGTTCTGTTTTTCATTAAATAAAGGTCTTTATTATTATCCATTAATATCTGTTATCCACTGTTATGTGACCCTCCAATTCTATGGAAATTTAGACTTCCTTTGGATACTTTACGCTTGCAAATTCCGGTGGAAATTCTATGGAAATACACACACCCTTAACAACCCTACAATACGCTTGTAAATTCCGGTGGAAATTCTATGGAAAAAGCACACCCTTAACAACCCTACAATTACCGGTATGGGGAGTTTCTAAGTGTGTGTTTAACAAAGATTATGGGAGTTTTCATGTTTTATACGTAATCTCTGTATGCTCTCCTTATAAAAGTCTATTTCCATAGAATTAGAGGGTCACTTAACAGTCCTATTCACCGTTAAAGCGACCCTCAAATTCTATGGAAATTTAATTCGCCTTTTTATACGGCCCTATCTCTGCAATGATATTAACTATCTAAGGACGTGTTAATAAATCAAATTCCATAGAATTCGAGTGTCACTTTAACGGTATATTACACTTGTGTCATTAGGGTTAATATGTCCATTTGTCCAAACACAGAGTCACCAGGCTTTTCATAAAAGCTATTTGTTTAGAAACAAAAATTAGTTTCAAGGTCTTCTCTATATTTTCAACAGCGATATACTTCATCACGTGTCTACCAAAATCCATAAATATATGAAAGCCCATTTAACAGCTCCCGATACTTTAGGTATAATTATTATCGTTTTAGATACCTGACTAACTGCTATACATTGATCAATTTCTTATATTCATTCGGCTAACAGTAAGGCTGGTATTTATTCCATTTCAAATTTTTACTGCTAATTGCTTTGCCTTATAGAGGAAATTGGATTTGTTTTCTATAAATGATCAATGCATAAATTATAGTCATACCATAATCAAATTTCTTGAATGGACGACCAAATCAGCAATTCTAATGGAGGAAGTAAATGGAATAAATATTCAAGTGAACTAACTTATAGTAGGCGGTTGAAATCTTATAAGATTGATAAAGTTGAAAAATCAGGAGAAACCAAATCAAAGAACTATGCTAAAAGTGTACCAACATACGAAGATATAAAATGCAGACAATTAATTTTTAAGTTTCTTCCTGATAATGAAACAATCAATAATGACAAATCATTACATTACAATAGAAACTATAGTCTTCAAGATACATCGAACGAAATATTATCCGACTGGTGTTTCGGTTTAGGCGATGGTCTTTCTTCTTTAAGTCACCCAGAATTTGATGAGGAGGATAAGCAGGTTAAGTTATTTAATTCGGATCAGAAAACTCTAATGGGTGTTCAAACGATTAAAGATTTGCAACAAAGTGATATTTCTACTAGCTTAGAGGAAATTGAAGAAGAGATAAACTCCTTTAGTACTATAACAAGCGAATATTCTGAAAGCGAATTCATTCCAGATAATGAAAACAGAAAAGCAACATTATTTAATCAACAGAAGGTGCAAGCAAATTCAATAGTAGAGAAAGTCATGACAATTTCTCAATCAACAAGTCAAAAGCCCAGTGATTCAAAAACTATGAAAAACTATTTGAAAGTGAAAACTATTTGCAAAGACCCTACTGCCATTAACTGTCATAAGAAAGAAGGATCAATAAAAACAAAGAAGGATAATAATGACCCAGAATCACAAAAACTAGGTAGCATCGACTCGATCTTCAACTCAATTTATGAAACTATTCAAGAATCTACGGAACACGTGAATTCAGTTTTGGATGACATGTTAGGCAGTTCAAATAAAAAATATGTTAGTTTAAATTCTGTTTCAGATGAAGACACAGGGTCGATAGTCTCATCGATGAGTGATCTCGATCTAACTTATAATTACAAGACTCAATTTTATGTCCAAGAATTAAAAATGCAATGCACCCGAGTGAACATTGACCACTCATCCGAATGGTCAGATGGATTATTAGAAGAGTCATTTAATACATCCCGCTGTAATCCCTCAATGCATCATCATCAGCTTTCTTTGAAAACTGATAACGTTATAGGAAAGCCTAGTCGGATTAAATATAAAACAAAGAGAATACTGTCAAAGAATTATTGCAAAACATTTAGAATTTGCTACTCAACAAAACCTATGAGGAAAACCAAATATCTTTTGAAGAACTTCAGATTAATTAAAAGAATTAAATGGCATCAGAAATATTTTGAAAGGGGTTTACATGTTAGCAGAACATCTGCTTTTCATGATTTAAGCAATTGTTTTGTTTTCCATAAGCCACCTATAATTCCCAAGAGAAACACCAAAAATATATTCTCGGCAGACGGTTATGAAAAACACACCAACGAGGTTGTCAGGTTTCAAAACTATTATGAAAATAATGCTCAAAATGAAATAAGCAAATTAGTTTATGATAAAATAATTGATGCTAATGAAATACAAAATATCGAAGGTCAGAGGAATAGCCCAGAAGAAATCAAACGCTATGATAAATATAAAGACATTAAAGGTCGCCTTGAGATCGTCAAGACTTCAGAGACTACATGCACACACAATGTTTATCACAATAGAGAAGAACAGAAGACAACCTCTGAATCACTTTCTAATTCTGAAAAAAAGATAAGAATTCATTTAAGAGCGGACTCCCCTCTGCAGCGAAACAATGTGTGTCGAAAAAATCACCACAAGGAAAAATCTTTAACATCGAAATCTTTTACCAGGCTGGATTATCCAAGCAAATGTAAAAAGAGTGAAAGAAGAAAAATTAAGGAAATGTTCAATCAAATGAATAATTGTGATAAAAGCCTTCCATTAACTGAAATCAATAGTCACACTGAGACATCGGAATGCACATCTTGTACCCTAATGACTGATTTTGAAATATATCAAACCAAAACTTCCTTATTGGAATCAATGCTTGAATCTGATATTGATAAAATGATTGAAACTCCAGTGAGAAATAAGAAATATGGTGTTCATACGGTGGATTTTATACTTGAGAAAGAAAGCCCACCAAAAGAAAAGATCATTAAAAAAATAACGCATCCAAATTATTCTTTTTATCTAGTTGGTTCTTATGTCGACCTGCAAGAAATTATTCAACCATTTAAAACAGCTGTTTTTAAACGATTTTTAAATTATGCTACAGATAAAACAAAAAGAAAGGGCATTCAAACTTGCTGCCATGCTTGCAAACAGAAACGAGCATTGATGTACAAGGACCTGCGCGTATTTGTTTTAGAAAGAAGATTCGACGTAACATTTGAGATTCTTGAGACTCGAAATCCCATCAGTAGAACGGATAAAGCTTATCGTATCACAATAGTTGGCAAAGAATATGACAAAGTTAAAGCCTCTTACAGAGGTTTACTGAATTACTTGCCAGATTTAGGCAAATATATTTGTTCAAGAGAAAATTTGAATGAAACTCCGGTATCTATTCCAATGAATCAAAATCAACAGTTTTACAGGGATAATCGAAAACTTACTAAATCTCGTCGAAATATGAACCTCTTAGATTATCTTCGACCTAAAGATGACCTGTATATTGGTCAATTGGCCCAACCACAGCACCAGTTTCATGTGAAGAATCTTGCAAAAGAAACAAAAAGTCAAACGAAAAGATTAAAATTCGTAGCTTTACCAGAATTGGAGATGTTATTCAAACAAAATTCTAAAGGCGGGGAGTTTACCAGCCAACGATTAATGGAATTAGAGAATTTTTATCATGTAAAATTTCAAAATATGTCAATTCTAAACGTCTCGAAAATGGATTACACAGTAAGAATGATCCATGTCAAAATATCGTACGATGATCCCATGAATTTGGAGTTAGTTACCAGTTTATTAAAAGATTTTATCAAAAGGAGTAAACATAAATTACAAAAGAAAATTAATTAAATTGTAAACTGCAATATACAATAATTTCAATTATTGTTTACCCAAAATATTTGGATAATTGTTATAAATATGTTTCTAAATATGTAAATGATACATACCATTTTGTATTTCAATTTACAATTGAAAAATAAAGTTTTACAAAAGTTGAAATTGTTTAAACTTATAAATCAATAGTTTTAAAGGATACATGAGATAATCTAAATAAAGCTTGTCATAAGATAGCCTTAAAAAATTGATCATTTCCATAATCTTCAGTAGCTGTACCACTGATCTACATATACGCTTGCAAATTCTATGGAAATACACACACCCTTAACAACCCTATATGGCGGACCAAAGGGTTCAACTATGACAAGCATGTACAAGCATGTACTAGCATGTACTAGCACTACCATGCT
>JAYMFX010140212.1:0-12204 GCA_036784945.1 Monocelis spectator | reverse complement strand
CAAAAAGTAGCATTGTTAGGATCAGCGAGAATCTTGAGGAAGGTAATGGACCTATCGACCAGCGAATCATAAAGAAAAAATGTCCAACAGGCTTTGGTATCGGGAAGATGCCCGTCTGTATGGAAGACAGCCGACAGAATAGTCGAGAGGGAATTTTTTTTTTCTAAACGCATGTTTTTTATGATATATACATAGCAGCATAGAATCATTATTGTCTTTAAATCTGTACTGAGATTTACTGAGCTGTCTCGGAAATATGGTGATGACTGAGCTCCAAATCACTATCCATCGTAAAATTTTTAATCAACATTAATTCACCTCTTGGTTTGTTTTCTCTCCTCCTTATTTCGATATCAAACCGCACTGTAAGACACCAATTTTAGTCTTCTATATGAAAAAGTGCACAAGTTCATATATCCTTAAATAATTTGAAAGAGGACGATATGGAAAAGAAGTATAGCTACTCGATGAATTTCAGGATCGTGTTAGTATTTCACTCGAACCAATGAATATACAAGGTGATCTGATTCTCATTGAGGGAAATTGAAAACATGGCAGTTTCATTACATTCTTAGCAAATCACAGTTGAATATTCGTCGATTTGTCTGGAGAATCTGATTTTCAAATTGTCTTCACATTTCCATACAGACTACAAACCCATATATAAGAATACCAAAAATACTGCCCAATACTGCAGAGAGAGAGAGACATAGTTCGCTAAAATTTTCTAATTACCAACTGTCAAAAACAATCCAAAGTGAACGATTTATTTAGATTCGGAGAACGAAATGACTTTCGCTTCAGAGTGTTAATGATTCTTCCATATTGCAACCGGCTCTTTTCAGAAAAAAGATGGAGGAATAATTTATATAGCGTCACCGGGATCTTATACAGGATCTTATTGTATTTTACAATGAGACAAGACTGTATAGATTGAGTACAACATTTTATAAAATAATAACTTACAATAGTAATTTGAGTACTCACTAGTACATACGGCATTTTGAACTGAATATAGCCAATTGAAATTATAGCATTGAATAAATAGTTGGTACATTTATCAATTACTGTTTTGTGGTACAAATCAATTATATTTTTGAACTTTGAACTTAAAGTATATAGCCTAATTATAGTGATAAATGCTATATAGTGATAACACACAATTAAGACTTCACTTTTAGATCGAAGCTAAAACTTTAAGTGTTATATTGATCGCCCCTGACAAACAATTGATTTTTCAAAACAGTCTTCTTAATTATTTATACTTTCAAGACCGAAGCTGAATAATATCGTATATTCCTCATCATATTCACGTTTATGAAACTGAGAATAAACAATATTTTGGTAACAGCTATAGCTGTTACTAAAATATTGTAAGAGTCTCTAGTTATGAAAAGATTAGGAATCACAATCACAAATATACATAAGTTTCGATGATCAAAATGTCTAACAAAAAATTGTATGTCTACGAAATGGATCATTGGTACATATCATCATTCGATCTAACTCTTCCTTAATAGTTTATAAAGTGGTTAAATAATATTAATACCTAATTAATTTGTTTTTGATTTTTGATGGATTCGGTGTTTATGCAAAATATGATGAACCAGTTGTGAGTGAAGAAGAATTATCAGAGGAACTAATTGATTGATTGGGTCACACAGGGAGTGGATGATCATGATGTTACTCTAAATATACAGAGAGAACATCAAGAATCAGACAAACAATCATGCAAAAATGAGTCCCACACTTATTATGCTGTGAATGATTAAAAATCAGCTGCAATGAAAAATGTAAAAATTTAATTTAGCAAATTAAATCTTTTCCTTTATTAACTGAATAATTGGTCAAACAGGTTATGAGGCTTGGTTCTATAATTGAGAAAAAAATTTATTTATTTTAGAATAAATAATTTTTACCTATAGAATTGAATGATATTTAGGTACGTTATTATTCATTTCTATAATTTTACATAAATAAATCGCACATTTGTTTAAGTCTTTAAATATCTTCGGTTTCAAATTTTACAACGCAATTTGATTCGGTCTACTTGCCTGCTAATTTTGATTCTTCTGTATCTAGTAAGTATTTTCATATTTAAAACATTTTTTATATAAAATCTATTGTATGCTCCAAGCTAAATCATTTTTTAAAATATTTTATCAAACATTTATTATGTAAAAAATATTTTATTGATTCATAATATGTGGTATGAATACATAATTTTATGCTAAACCTAAAACTAATTTTTAGAGTATATATGGGACATCCATATAGTGTGCATGCATTAAGGAGGGGGATGGGGTATAAGCCAGAATGATTGTGCATGCGTGCAGTGGGAGGAGGGGTGTAAACAAATTATTAAAGCATATATAAAAATGTCAAGTTACAGCAAGTAAAACTGACCCACTTGTCATAATGGTTAGATCTTAACCAATTAGATTTGAGTATTTCACTGATCCTTCTATAACTTGACAGACCCATTTGTCAATATGGTTGACATTTTTAATTTGTAGTCTATTCATCAATCACCCTTCATTCAATTATAAAAAAAATAATGATGTTTTATGCAACTTTATTTATTTTGTGATTTTTTACTTGTATTTTTGTTAACACAGAAGTTTTATAACACAATTATACATTTAATATTATACCATTTTAAGGTAAATTACAAGAATACCATCTTTCTTCAGATAATAGCTGTTTTTCAAAATTTTACATTGAAATAATAGCCTGGTCCTTAACAATAACAAAGGAGTAAGAACGCCTCTCACAATGCTGTCTACTTACTATGCTATTATTATAAGCTTAAGAAAGAATGAAAATTTTAACAAATATTAATTATAGGCAAAAAGTTTTACAATAATTATATCTAAGTATGTTTTGAATAAGTTGATCTAAAAATAGCAAACCTTATCAATTTTATTGCAAAAGTCTCTTTTAATTGGACAAAAAATAACTTGAGGCTGGCTTTAAGTTGATGTAGTCCCAAATTAGTTTAATATGCCATATGTTGAATTTTATGCAAGCAGTTTTACAGAATAGGGTATAGATCTGTTTTTCTTTAATTCACTAATTTTACTCCTTTCTTAAAATATGCAGTGTCTGTTCTAATTTCATGCATTAATCATTTACCATGAATGTTTCCATAACTCCCTTTATGTATGGGTGCTATATGTAATTTACTATGATATAGAATTTTTTTTAAATTGACTATTTGTATTATTTATTTATATGCTTATAAGCTTTATTTTTAAAGAGCTTTTTATCAGTAAAAGTAATCAATGTATTAGGTTGTCACTTAAATATGGATTGGCATAATAAATTATATATTATTATTCATATGGTAAAGTCAGACTTCAGTGTGCTAATGATCTATAGATCAATATCATCAGTATAATATGGATTTGATTATATTTTCTTTTAATTCAAATGTATTTCTTTTAGGTTTTACATTTTCAACTAGTTTATTCTAATATCATTAAATGTATAAGCATGCAGTATAATTAGTTTTTACAAAAGTCATTGATATTTATATTTCAGTTTGAAATCTCTTAGATGAACTAACAGGTACTTACTCAAATTTCACTGCTTTTAATGAATCTTGCGGGTATTGCATCATTTATCATCAATTGGTAATGCATTTGGGGTAGCAATACATTTGTCATTGGGTATGGAGTCACACAGACATGATGAGGTTTGTTTTCATTTGATAAATATAAATAAGAAAGTCAGTATTTTCAATTTTATTTCAATGAATGTGAATTAAGGAGTTTATAATAAAAATAAATATTTAGATAATACAAAATGGGAATGACTTTGGAATGTAACTTTTGCAAGACCACTGCGGTTTCCTGTGGAATTTAGATATTTTTTGGAGGCAAAAATTTAGTTATGCTTTTCTTTCAATAATGTTATTAGTGTTGCAATTATACTTTTTTGAGAAGCATAGCATTTTGGGTTTGTGAAAAACCAAGAATATACAAATTTGTAGGTTTGGTTTATTCTAAAGCCAAATATTGTTTCGCATTTGTGACAACCCAAAAAACAAAATAAGTCTATATTGTAAAGCCGATTTCGTATATTGACATTGTTGGTCTTTTTATGCAAGGGGTAGCTTTGGAGTACTCCAAAAGTTGGGGTGAAGTGGGTATTTAATAAATATCCATATGAATTAATGAAATCTTGATCAAAAATGTTTGTGTATTTCACCTCTCGTTTGATTTGATTCCCTCACAATATGTATGATCTTCAATTTCAGAATGGTAAATCAGCTCTACATTATGCTTGTAAAGAAGGTCATACAAATGTTGTTGATAATCTTTTGAAAAATGGAGCTGATGCAAATGAATGGGATGAAGTGAATATTTGATGAATATCCGCATAAAAAGGATTATTATTTGATAAGAATTGTTTATGTATTGATCGATATTTTTGTATTTTACTTTTGGTTTAATTCCCTCACAATTTCAGAATGGTAAATCAGCTCTACATTATGCTTGCGAAGGAGGTCATACAAATATTGTTGATCGTTTTATAAATGGAGGAGCTAATCCAAACAGTTGGGATGAAGTGAGTATTTGATCATATGAATAGAATTGATTGATTGATATTTGTGTGTTTTATCTCACAATATGATCATCAATTTCAGTATGGTAAATCAGCTCTACATTATGCTTGTAAAGAAGGTCATACAAATATTGTTGATCTTCTTCTAAAGAATGGAGTTGATGCAAATGAGTTGGATAAGGTGAATATTTGAAGACTATCCGTATGAATTGATAAAATCTACGATTAATGGATTGAATTATTATATGCATTGATCGATATTTTTGTATTTTACCTTTAGTTTGATTTTCTCACCATATGATCTTCAATTTCAGTATGGTAAATCACCTCTAGATTATGCTTCAGAAGGAGGCCATACAGATATTGTTAATCTTGTAATGAAAGGAGAGGCTCATTCAAATAGTTGGGATGAAGTGAGTATTTGATTAATATCCGTATGAAATGGTGAAGTCTAAGATTAATTGATCGGTAAGTGAGTATTTCACCTTTGAAATCTAAAGTGGAAATCCCATTAATCTTACGTCGCAAAAAATCAACCAGAATTGTTCACTGCTTATGAAATATATAATTTTTAATTGTAATACAATTTAAAACTTGTTTTTTTTTTCAGAGGGACATCCCAAAGAAATCGTTGCATCTCAGGTCCAAGAAAAGATGCTCTATTCTTTAGAATCTGACGCTTTCACAACAATGTCTTTCAAGCACTTATGTATTTAATATTGAAAACGAAAAACAATTAGGTAGTTATAATTAATCAGAGTTGCTCCAAATGCTTAACTAAATAATACATTCTTAATTATATACATTTTTATCACATTTAATAATAACTTTTCTTAAATAATGTAGTAACGTAAAAAATGTTAAATTTTGTTATTTTACTTAAACCGTGTACATATACAATTTTCTTTTAAAATTTAAATGCGTTTATTTTACCATTTATATGTACCTATAATTATGATTATACATATGATTTGTACCTATTTTAAATATTTTAACAAAAGGTGCTTTCCAGATGAAAACTCATGGCAGAAAACTTTATCTACCTAATTTTAAAAAACTCCATACTTGAATTTATCTACCACATATTAAGACTTATTATTATATATTATTCAGTCCCCATACTTGGATTATTAAATATTTTATTCAATTGTCTTGATTAATAAAATAGAGCTGTGACATAACTAAAAACCAATCTAGCTATTGTATATATTTAGAAACAATACATAGCTAAATAATAGAACCATTGATAATTTAGTAGTGAATACTTCGTCTATCAGAATTATATTAATTCAAGCCAAATTATTGATTTTGGGTATAAATAACTTTAAAAGTTACCTTGAATGTCGATACCATTGATAAACTTAATAAGCATTTTTTTGATTATGTAATACCTACTATGAGCGGCGGTTTGATGGTCTTTCGTTCCTATGAGGTAGCTTCGGTTGAAAATTTGTTTGTATTTCTGCAGGAACATCCCAAAACTGGTTGTGGCTCATGTCCAAAAACGGTGATCCATTCTTTAGAGACTATGAAACACTATTGTTTTTTATTGGAGCTTTTCTTTCATTAAATCATTTTTTGTGTCACCTAGTCCACTAAGTTCAGCCTGACTATGTCCACTCGATCTCAAACACGTTCGAAGACCTCAAATTGATACTAATGCCTGATTTAGCGGAGAGACGTGTGACTTCCTCATGTGATCTTTTTAAAAGAATGATTACTAACCAAGACCACCCTTTAAATTTTGCTGTACCTCATATATCAGTTTCAGGACGCATTCTGCTGCCACATATTAAATCAAACACTTTCTTAAGCAGTTTTATTAACAGTATAAAACACAACAGTCGTTAAATAACTTTCTCTACAGCTATTTTATTTTATCTTTTATAGTACTACTAACTGGTGTACATGCTTTTACCGCCTTTTTTTGTAAATTAATACGTTTCTCAGTGATTTTAAATAAACATTTTATTATTATTATAATCTTATACAAAGTGGCATCATTTGTATATCTCAAAAATATGTAGTAATAAAATTATTATTTTTAATGGTAGCTTCAGGGGGGGGGGATCTTTTGTCATTGTCTTGTCCAATGATAGGTACAGCTGGTTGCTTTTTGTATTTTTCTTGATTCTGTCAAATCGGTTAGCAGGATTACCTACACAAATATTGCCCGAATACAGCATTGGTTCGAGATTACACTTGAGGCATTTGATGAGCTAAATGACATAATCCATAATTTCTCTCAAAGCTTTAGGGCCCTAAGTCGAGTGTTACATCTCTGGAATATATTCCAAAAGACCATTTATGCGCACTCTAATAAGGGCACCCTGAATCTTTGACAGTGTCGTATGCTGCGTTCTGGAATATGAACATAATTATTGAAGTTGAAATGTGACACCAAGAATGTAATATGTTACAATTGTTGCATGCTTCTAATAAGAATTCAGTTTCATAGTTAGCTTTTTACAATGATGCAGATGTCAAACTAAAGTTGATTTTTTTCGTTTAAATCATTTACAAATGTTTGGGTGCTTCAAACAAAACCAAGCCATTGATTATTAAGAATCGCTAAGTAAACTATAAATGTCAACATTTCTAAATAATTAACTGAAATATTAATAAGATAGGAAAATTGTAGTATTTATTCAACTAAATTATCATACAGACCAAATTAATTCATTTATGAAATTTGTATTTATTCTTGTTCTCCAAAGTATAAATAAATTAAGAAAAATAGGTATACTGTCACTGTGTTTGTATGAGCTTAAATTTCAATTTTTCCTAAAGCAGATCATTCTATTAACTTTCCATGAATGTTAATTGTTTGTTAGCATTAGTCATGCAAGAATATTCCCCTCAACCAAAATTTCTTTCACTTTGACATTCATCTGATTTGTTCACATCAAACCATCCATAATTGTATGTATATATATATAATCACACCAATTAGATGACCAAATTTTCTTTACACCACATTGCAAACAAAAACTACTAGTGGTAGTGACAAGTTATGGTATAATTTATAGGAATATCTACCCAGTTCCAGTTATTTGTAATTTATATATTAATTACTATATATTATATAATCTGTTGTCAATATGGTTAACTGCAAGTTTTAAGGTCAACCAATACATGATTTTATAGTAATTAAGAATTTAGATGAAAGAGCTACTAAGAATATATTTCTTCTATTAATGACCCATTTAATGTAAGTAGTTTTAATTTTTATACCCTCACAAAATAAAAAAACTGAAGAAAGGATTTATCAGACAAGAAGTATTCTATGATTTTCTTGTTGACTTATATATCAAAAATTGCAATGGTGAATTTCTTTTTTCTTTAGTATATCTATTTTTAATTCTTTCCACAAACTTCCAAGTTAGCCATGTTATAGTATACAATTTAAGCTTATTTAGGATTTTTGAATAACTATTTTATATAATTTTTAATCCCATTGATATTTTATCCTTTATGATATTTTTGCTTTACTATAAATTATTAGGCATACTTATTTCTTATTTGACTGTAACTTAAAATGTTCACAATTCAGAAAAGAATTCAATGACCTCAAACAATCGCTTCCATAATGTGACCAGCTCTATGATTGATATCTCAAACAACTACCAGAATGCAGCTAGAAAAAATCCTTCAGAAGAATTTAATAATGGTCTTGTATTTAGTGCTTATCCTCTTGTTGATGACACATTATTTGAAATAACTGTTGATGATAAGGTGAAATTATTTCATGCAATTAACTGAAATATTTTATGTTTATATACTTATCTTGACTATATATAATTGTTTTATTCAATGTAGGTTGATACTTGGCAAGGTAGTCTAGAAATTGGAGTCATGGCAACAGATCCTCTAGCACTGGAAGAATTACCTTACAGTGCACCTGGCTTACCACGCAGTTGGATCATGTCTGGCTGTGTCCTTCTTAATTGTGGTGTTCCAATTCTTGATGATTATGGCTTTGATCTCAACAAGATTAATCTTGGTGATCGGGTGGGTGTTATGAGGACTAGTGGTAAATACCTAATAAGTTTATTTCTAATTTGTTATTCTTGATTATATGGAACAATTTCTTGATTCAAAAAAATCTAAACTGTTTGAGTGCCTTCAAATCATTAAATTTGTATTGTGTTATAGCTGGAGAACTACATTGTTATATCAATGGTCGAGATCTTGGCTGTGCTGATTCTGACATTCCCACTAAAGTTTGGGCGGTAGTTAATTTGTATGGAAAGTGTGCGAGAGTTTCTCTTCATGATGATATCAAAGATAATAATGATTCAACTTCATCCTTAACCACTACTTTGAAATCTTGTAAGTATTGTTTATAATATTGATTAGCAGTTACTTTTAGAAATTAGGTTTCTACTCTAGTCTCTTGAGATGAAAAGAATGCATGGTCTAATATGTTAATGTAAATTGTCTCTAGGCGGGGATCTGACAGAGTCTGGATCTGTTGCTGGTGCCGCCGCCGCCGCTCCTATATCTGATGTCAGCGGTATGCCAGCCGTACCGATCCCACTGCTGCTGACATTTCATCAAAGATGTGGCACTCAGATTGTTTTAAAGAAGGAAGCGCGCTCTGCTGAGAGAAGGCGGCCACGCGAGGAATTCAATAATGCGGTAGCTATCACGAATAGACCTCTGCGACTTGATGAATATTTCGAAATTCGTGTGGACGATCTAGTTGAGAAATGGAGCGGCTCTGTTGAGATTGGTGTGACTGGTCATGATCCAAATATTCTTGAATTACCGGCCACTATGACAAATCTCAGATCTGGCACTGTTATGATGAGTGGAAATGTCATTTTAACCAATGGTCGAGGTAATAGAGAACAGTATACCTCAGTGAATCTCGACTCTTTAAAGGTAAATAAAGCATCATAGAGCAATGACATTGTGGATCTTTATTCATCATCTGCTCTGTCTGTTGTAGATTGATGACACTATTGGATTAGTGGTGCGATCTGATGGAGAGTTGCATTTCTGTTTCAATGGTGAAGATCTGGGCAAGGCGGCTGATATTGAATTGGGTCAGCCTGTTTGGGGAGTAGTTGACCTATATGGAAGAACTGTGAAATGCACCATCATTGACCCACCCGATCCGAGAAGAAAGTTTATCGACCAACCATTAACCAGAAATACCAACAGTCCATTCTATCTGTCAAAAATATCATTACCTACTCGTTCCAGTACCATGTCAGATGACGAAGGTGACACTCTACAGATCATCATAATAATAATATTAAATATGTATTGTCTGCAGATTTTATCAACTGGTCTGTTGCTTTAAGATCTAAAGCTAAGATGACAAAAGCGAAATTACAAAAATTTTACAAAAATGTCTTTTTCTCTTAATGATACTAGTAATACTACTGGGTTTGGGTTGCTGTGATTTCTATGTTCACATCTTTCAGATAATGCTGAGGACAGTGAAAAGCTCGTGTTCTATCATGTTTGTGGGACTAATGTCTCCATATCGAACAATAATCGAACCTGTTATCGCATAAAGTAGGTTGTTGCTCTCTCGTTAACTTGATGATTCAATTGGTAGCGGCTGTGCTTTAATTAAAATAATTTTCAAATGGCATCGCTATTTATTTATTCATTTATTAATTAGTAACGATGAATTCAATAATGGAGTCGCCATTACAAATCGCACTCTACAGACCGGTGAGATCTTCACTGTGCGTCTGGACGACCTGATTGAAAGGTGGGCGGGGGGTCTGGAAATAGGCGTGACATCGGTTAGCCCGCATGACATTGTTTTCCCCTCGACTATGACAGATATGACTATGGGAAAGTAAGGAATGTGTCTTGATAAATTCATATTTTAATCTGATAATTTATTTTTTCATTAATTATTTCTACTACTTGCTAAAAGTAGTAGTAGTAGAATTCGCTATTAAATTAAAAAATAAAATAATGCGCATTTTATCGATTAGTATTTCTATTAGGATAATTCTATGATGTGTTACAGAACGTACATGCTGACATCAAACGGTGTCATGCTTAATGGATCTCTAATTTCTTCGAGTGAGTCTGCTAATCAAACCGATTCTTTATCATCTGGGGAAGGAGCTACTCCAAATTTCTCTTTAAACGGAGTCACAGGCCTCACTATCGGTCAAACTCTCGGTGTGGAACTGAGAGCTAACAGAAAGCTGCACTTCTATCTTGATGGTGTTGACCTAGGACCAGTCCCTGGATATGTGAGTTAAATTTACTATCCGATTCATCCCATGTTACCGACCATAGCTGCTGTTTCAGAAGTCAATTTGGAATGTCTCTCGTTTTTGCATATTTCTATCAGATTCCTCCAGCCATGTATGGTGTGGTAGATCTGTACGGCCAGGCATCCAGAGTCACTTGCATAACCCATCAGGAAGCTCTTAACCTGCGATCCGCTCGGTTGATCGACAATCCCTACACTACCGCCGCGATCTCAACCAACAATAATACGGATACATCTGAGCAGAACAGTTTAGCAGCAACCAATCAAATACCAGCTCCACGAGTAGCCAATGAAACACCGCCTAGAAAGGCGGAGCCACCCATCACCTTTCATCCAATTCATAGTAAAAACATCACACTGGAAAATAACATGCGCTCTGCTCACCGGTAAGGCTACTACTGAATTCGATTAGAATATGAATACTCTGATTTCATTGGCTGATTTCAGCCAGCAGCGCTGCATTCCTATCAGTTAGTCCATAGAGTTAGTCAGTCAGTGATGTTACTAAAAATAATAATTATTACGCTAAATTTTGACGTCATGATCTAAATTTAAAGAGGAATTCCAAGAAGAAATGGAATTAGTTCTTATTTGGCTTAGTCATATCTTTCTCTTTTTCTGTGTGTTCTAAATGATGAATTTATATGCCTTATACGCTGAATAAATAGTGTGACATCAGGATAGATCATTTTGATTGGCTCTCAAGATACGAGACTCTCTCTATGAGGAATTCCCTATCGCTCTTCCTTCACTGCTGAGATATAAATAGACTGTAATTGGATCGAGTATAGTGACGTCACCACTATTCTAGCATATACCACTTATATTATATTTCAGACCGAATCCCAATAATGAATTTAAAAATGCGCTTGTAATGTCATCTCGTCCGTTGGAGAATGATGAATTGTTTGAGGTAGTTGTAGAAGGCATGGTGAATCGGTGGAGTGGCTCATTGGAAGCTGGCGTTACTTTAGTGAAGCCCGAGGAGATCGTATTTCCCGAGACTCTGAGCCACATGACACAGAACACGTGGATGCTTAGGTAAACTTTAAATTAATTTGATAGCGAGCTTTTAGGTCTCAAAAGTCAGGGGGAAGGTGCCCAAATTTTGGCTCACGACACTTAGCACTAAACCTTATATTTGCAAAGTTTTGTTCAAAAGACTCTATTCATGCTCAGAGAGTTTCTCAAGAGTTACGGCATCGCCAGATTAATAGCTGCTTGTATTCGGTTGTGTGTTCGATGATTGCGTCATCAGAATTAAGAGTTGCAGTCATAGAGATGTAATATCTATAGAGTGGCAGCCTGAATGAGATTGTGGAGACAAATTGAAAATCAAATTCTGCAGCCAAATCGACGAATACTCAACTGTGATTCGCTAA
>JAYMFX010140101.1:0-12207 GCA_036784945.1 Monocelis spectator | reverse complement strand
TCATATTCTCATATCATATTCTCATATCATATTCTCATATCATATTCTCATATCATATTCTCATATCATGATATTCTCATATCATATTCTCATATCATATTCTCATATCATATTCTCATATCATATTCTCATATTCTGTTATATTTTATCTGTTATTCATATTAAGAAATTAACTGTTATATGATATGAGAATATCACATGGCATTCTAATGGGATATTAGAATAGAATGTTGTATTATCATCCCAAGATATGTCTTCATGATTGCTGGAGGTAAAGCTTTCAACCCATGATATAAAAAGTTTGGACACCCCTGTCATATATAGACACATGGTTAAATATTAGAACGAGGTCTTTATTTACAACAATAATGAAAGCAATTCAAACTGATCTATCAAGCAATAGATACCAATTCAGTTTACTTTTAATAAATACACCTTAATTCATTTATTATTAATATAATGGCTAAATGAATTATAAAATAATTTATTCTTTAATTCACTTTTATGAAATGCAAAGTAAAGAATCAAATAATTGTAATAGAGTGTGAATATAATATGCTTGATAGAAAGTATTTGCAATATATATATATAGTGGATGAATTTTCACACTTTTTCATTCTACTCAATGAATTGGCACTTCCGTGGGATGAGTTAAGTCAATTTGCATTCTCATGGGGATAATTGCACCACTCTGAGCTAATTAATTCTCAATTAACTTATCCGCAGGATGTATAAAAACTTCACAAGCCAGCACTCATGCTATATTTGCCTACTGATGTATTTATACAATCAGCATTGTCTTTCCCCTGGAATATGTACACATCGATGCATTGTCTGTGAAGATTCAATGACACCTATATATGTATATGCATATAATGTGTGTATAGTAATTGTGGATGAAAACATGCTCATTGAATCCCTTCTTATCTCTTGAACCGGATCTATTCAATCACTGCCAACAAACCTCTAGACCGGACGCACTTTCAATCGTGTGAAATCTTTTAGAAGAGTTGATACAATGGATTCATCACCTTTCATGTGTTAATTCAGGAAATGGTACAACCCCTCCCTCCCAATACAACATCGCCTTCAAATCAATGAGTGCGGGCAATCAATCTATATGATCCCCTATTATAGGACCACAACACCTCTCATTGAAATCTATAACAGAAGTTATGAGAGAGAGAGAGAGAGAGAGAGAACCATAGATGAGAATTCTAAACTGCAAGAGTCGACAATTAATCGTATAATACTTCATTAAATGAAGCTCTCTTATGAAAGCACAAAGTGTTTATAATTTATTCAATACTTTCAATTGAATAATTAATGCTAATATTTTCACTAAGGCATAATCAGAAGGAATATATACCTTTAACCTATATCTACAGATTATAGGTGTGAAAATAATAAAATGCTCTAAAAATAGCTCTAAAAATGGTTATCTCTCAATTATCAATTCATAATTTAGAAACAATATTTTCTAAATGGAGCAATAAAGATTTCTATAGATTCAAAATTTTTGGATTCTCATAAAGCCGCCTCTAAAAGCTGCCGAAGCACAAAGCTCCGTGCATAGAAATCGGATTGTTTTAATTTTCTCTAAGATAGTAATCTGATTTCTATGGCTGCCAGCACAAGGCAGTGGTTTAGAATCGAAGTTCTATTTTTTATATTGATTGTGATTATGTCGACACTTCTTATTGGTTATTGATGCCAATAAAATATTTGAACAATAAACTCATAGATCTCAATGATATTGATTAAACGAATGAAGCACGTAAACCAAAAATATGAATGGAGGTCAAAAAAGCAAATTTTCTTGTCTTCAAATCGTTTTAAATTGCGCGCTCAAAATTTAAACAGTTTTTAACCAATCACAGCGCTTTAACGCCAAAGCTACGAGTTTATCGTGTTTAACTTTTCTTTTTGAAAAGTTTGATTGGATGCTATTTTTAGTAACATCATTTAGATGATTGCTATAATGTGAGATTTAACTGGTGCTAGTTGTAGCTAATAAGTTAATCTCTATGCTGTTCTGCATAGAGACAAGAATGTGTTTATCATTGTTTTCAAATTTAATACCTAAATCGCAAGCGCTAGAAATAATCAAATAATTTGCGTAAATTTATAAGATTTTTAATTATTGTCTGTAAGGTACCTAAATATAATTAATATTTTCAATCTTAGACTTTTAGATTAATTAAACATTGCAAGCAAGAAAATACCTTACCTTATATCTGTTGTATAGCATTATTATATAAAGTAATTTTAAAAATTTTTGATTTAAAAATGAAAATTAGATTTTCTAATTGGCTTCTCTTCCACGGATCTACTCATCAAGCGTCAATTGATTCTTCAAACAAGGACACCATGTGGTTATGAACCTCTCAAGAGCTCTTCACTCCAGGCGGGAAAAATATGGGCTCGCTAATAGAGCGAATGATATATATGTATATTGGGAATTATTAGGAATGAATTGTTGATATGGAAGACAAGCTGTGCCCTGCCGCATGCGGGCAATACAATCCACTTATCACACCTCGCAATATCTTATTCTTACTTTATAGGAAATTTTACGGAGAAAGCCTAAATTTTTATATTCTAGCTGCCATATAAAAATCTACACCACTTTTATGGAATTGCTTTATTATATCCGCTGCGATTAAAATGACACAATAAAATTAATCAATGAAATTATTTGATATAGGAAATATGATAATATGATAATATACCTATGTACATAGATCATTGATAAAGACGATCAGTTTATCATGCTATAGAGTTATAATCTGGTCATCAAGTGGTTATAAAGAAATTACAAAGATAATCTTGAAATAATTAATATTTTTAGCTAGGTATATATAGTTGTGTTAAAATAAAAATAAATATTGAAACTTAAAAACATTTTATTTTTGTTTAAACTATATATGGTTTCGATTTAAATCTTTCATTAGTAGTGGACTTTGAGAATGAGAATTTCATTTCATTTCATTGACTGATTGGCATCTATATATTCCTATATAGGTATAATGCTGATTTCAACTTGTGCTGCATTCTTATAAGAACGTAAGTTATCGTGAGTAGTGATCTCTCTACCCTGTTGTATCAAAATCAAAGGAACAACAGATTCTATATTAATTATATTGTTGGATGGAGGGCAGATTATAACGTTATAAATTGAGAAATGTAAGTCATTTAAGAGAGATAAGAGATATAGGTATTGATTGATAGGTATAGCTAATCCAGCGAGTGACTCAGTTATTAATAAGAGTGAATTGCGCAATAAATTTTTCGAAAAGTCTTACACCTATAGAGTGCTGATCTGATTCTCATTGAGGAGACAATTAGAAACATGGCAGCTGCAGGCAGGCGAGCTGAATCGCGAGTTTCATTCGTGATTAGAACTCAGCCATTACTTCTTAGCGAATCACAGTTGAGTATTCGTTGATGATTTGGCTGGAGAATTTGATTTTCAATTTGTCTCCACAATCTCATTTAGACTGCCACTCTATAGGTATTACATCTCTATGCTTACACCATAGTAGCTCACGTTTCTCAGTTGTTACGCAATATTCTGTGGCGTCCACTATACACTATATTATATATAGTTAATATCATTTAGCAATTAAATTTATCTCTTATACCTACTATCGCTTGTCATTTATTATTTTGTTAAAGTCATTTCTTTCTCCCTGTTTGACTTTTTTGCATGCAACTATTTTAAATAGTTTTGTCTTTTTTATGTCAAACTACAAACTTCACTATAAAATTCCCATATGGAAATTCCCTTTTATTTATTTATTTTAGCTGCTTATCTGTATATTATATAGATATTAATGACAGATATTGGAAACAGTTTGAGTATAGATAGTAATATAGAAAATTGGAAAACAACGACACATTTTGTGACAAGCAATTGTCAAAAGCTTTCATTATTATGGGAAATTAAATTGTGTTAAATTTGTAAAATATTATACATTAAAAGAGTGTGTTTTTTTCTTGCATAAGTTTTGCTATCATAAATTTTTGATGTGAAATATATTCATCTGAAAATCTTAATAAAATTCATTTTTAAATAAAAGTTAGACAAAGATGCGCCCTCCAAATTCTCCACACCAAGAATTCAAGTAGATTTTAACTTATTAAATGGCGAGTTGGTTTCACATTTATATTGCCATCTTGTAACAGAAAATAGCACCTCTGTGTATCCTTTATATTGGAAAACAATGGAATAAAATCTAAAAGCATTTAAACAATGGCTCAATTCAGTTATTAAGCATTCTTACATTTAAACAAAGTTATCTGTTTTTATATATTATATAGAGTTGTGATGAATGATAGAAACTATAATATAGTCCCCAATTCTATACACAATAATAAACTTTCAGTTTTGGAATGCGCAAAAGTTTTGAAGCCAGAATGTTTCCCTCAGCAAGAATTTTTATAAAAGTGAAAGCAGCTATTTTCTTTAGTTTCTAGATGATTGTTATATAGGAGAGGCCTGTTCTGAGAACTCAAGCACATGCAAAATGAAGGCACTTTAGAGTCGCTTGAAGGGCTCTTAAGTGTCTGTTAAGAACCGGTCACAATGCAAAGCAGCGTTCCTCTTAATGACAAAGCAAATGTTTGTCAATTTACATCTTTCTTAATCTCTTTCATTTTATTCTGTTATAGAGCTACAGGATTTAGATCTAAAATTTGTAACTTTAAATTATAATCTTTTCCTCTAATACAAAATCAAAGTTTTTTTACTTAATTTTTAGATACTTGATAGTAATTGATTTAAAGATAAAAATCACGCTTTTTAAATTAAATTTTATAAAATAAAATATGCTCAGTTCATATTAACATTTGTTTTAATAAATCAACTATAATTTCAAATATTAGATTATAGGCGCGCATATTTAAATGAGGTGAGTATCTGCATAATTGAAATTCATTCGCACGAAGTGAGCGAGGAGATATTTTATTTACCAATATTTACAAATCAGGAGAAACAAAGCGCCAGTTTTTAAGTTAGGATAAGCTATTTATTTCTTCATACAAAAGACATGAATATCTCGATACAATTTCTATTTAGTCAAAATTTGATGCTGTCAATTTTTGAGAGAGACATGCAAACAAATTCGCAAGACAAAATTGACTATCAAACAGAGAGAAATTTCTGGTGGGAAAGTAAATACCATGCGGTCCAGTTTTATTTTTAGACTTTATTATAGAATAACTTGTTTGATATAATCAACCAAAATTAGTCAAATAAAAATATGATTTAGTAAACAACCCTAACAATAAGATTTAGAAAATATTATATCAAGCATCATATCATTTTTGTATATTGGCAGTTTCTATAAATTTTACATCAGTTAATTTTATTATAATTATTAATTTCAACATTTCTTTGTTCAAATCTATTATATAGTTTGCACATTTTAGACTTAAAGAAGAATAAAACTAAATAGAAATAAAGTAATAATGATGTTGTTGTACAGAATCATATGAATGTATTCTAATATAAAAGCTCATTAAATGAATTTCCGAATTGTTTTTGTTAAGAGGCATAATGAGTTGAAGTCACGATTAAGATTGAAGCTGAGAACCATTCTCGTTTCCATTTAATTTCATTTTAAAGAGTTAGCCATGTCGACTTCAGTAAGAGTCGGCACGCAGAATTTAATTTTCTGATGTGGGCATTGCTCACTCCGCAAAACTACTCGAGTTTATAGAGCCCAGCTGTTTAACAATTGCATGTCACTTCCAAACGAATGTTGAACAATTTAAAAACATCCTTATAAACTATTCCATACAGAATGGGTATGAGATATATAGGAAATCTTTAAATAACAACTAAAAACAAGAATGGCAGTAAGTTTTATAGGAATTAAAGACTGAAAGCAGTGTGGCAGTCATTACGAGACAATTATCACGACACGAGAGTTTATGATGGTCGTCCATTCGTGTTCAAGAGTAAATCAGGAAAATTGCTATCAAATAAAATTGCATTAAATTATTTCTATAACCGAATAATTCTATTTTTTTATACCTATTATTATAATTATATAGTTTGTCATATAATTTAGAAAAATGCATTTATTACAGAATTCACAATATTTCATGCTAAGTGTTTATTCTTATATAAAAAACACAATTATAGAATATTTATATTTATCTGACATGACAAACATCTTGAGCGTGCGTTATGGTGTTTTCTGATGTTATCACTATGTTTGCATGAAGAAATGTTCACTTTTCGACAATTTACTCTGCGCGGCTGTAGGTATAATTGTTACGTTAGAATGAAAGTAAAGAATGAATAATGAAAAACCTATACTAATTTAAACAATACATTCTATATATATATATTACATTCTTAACCAATAATACTTTTGACCAAATGAATTGACCCTATATACTCCTCGGGTATGTCAGCTTTGTTACGAAAGGGGTTTACTTATTGGATCGATGATTTCGTTGTCCAATTTCATATTTATGGCTATATGCATAGCAGTGTTTAATTGACATTTATGTTTGTCACCGCATTTTGCCACATGGAATCACGCGTTTAAACTGGATACGCAAAGCCAACTATAATTCTGACAATTCGATATGAAATACTAAGATGTGATTGGTCAACACAGCAAATGAGATAATTCGTCCTAATTAACTCTGTATACAAGTCTAACATAATGCACGAATATTCATGAACATAAAAAGATCATTAGTTAAAAAAGCAGGGATAGAAAAGAAAAAGTCATTAAATAAAGATTCTTTGCTTGAATTTTATGTCGAGTATATTTTGAAAATTTAATGACATATTTATATTTAAATTTAGCACAATTTACATGATATTACTGAAAGTAATAGGTATAGCAGTTGACTAAATTTTCAATTTCCTTATTGTTAAATAATAGAAAATCAATGTAATACATATGGATATGAAATATTTAGCATAATTAATGGTAATACTCTGATTTGATCATCATACTCAATTGAGAAATTATCAAAATCACAACCGATGTCTTATCTACTGTGATTCTCTGCTTTTATGCCCTCCAAAACATCAATCAATTAACTCAAACAGACAAACTGCAAGTCATGCTCATCAGACAGAAAAACTGCTCAATCAGCTAAATTTAAAACTGGAAAACAACATATCGCTACCTCAGTTAAGTCGATCTCAGTAGTAAATTTCAATGAAAATCATTTGAATGGAAAGACCATATTCTATCTGAGCAAAATCAAGAGCGCTAAAGTTATTCACATTACCTCAGAAATTCAACCTTATTACGCACTTAACAATCAGTCAGAAGCCTATTATCCTCTTTTCTTAACTTGGATGGACCTCTCGAGGACCGGCGCGTATTATAACAATTTTAATTCATACATCTTATTGTATGAAGATTGTACATCTAAAGATTTTTTTCAACTATTCATTGATTTCTTACATGATTATGAATGTTTATAGAATAGCGCCCTTTAAAATTCAATCATTCTAGAAATTTTATATATAAAATTTATTCATTGTTTCATATAACTTTAAAATACAATATTTATTTTACTGAATCAAAAATGTTGCTAAGAATAACATATAATTTGCGAGCAGTTTTTAAAAATGGCCGACATTATATAAGTATGATATATCTCATCAGATTATTTATTTATTTATTAGAATTTAGTATTTCATGTGTGCATAGCAGAAAATGATAAAGCATTTTTTAATTCTTCTATTTTTAGGGGCTTACATTATTTTACTAATAAATGTCAAATATGCAAAATATATACTTATCTATAACTATACTGTATATAATATATAAATTCAAACATAATATTAAACAGTGTTTAATTCTGATAGTTTTTTATTATGATCTATAAATTGCCTGTAAATGTATTGTTTTGAGTTTGTATGAATAGAATGACCATAATGATGCAGCTATAAAGAGTACTAACTAATATTTTGTTTTCTACAATTCATTTTTAGCATTTTTTTTTATAACAGAAATTAATGAGACATTTGAATGACCAAATAATATATCAATATTAAATTGTATATATTTATAATACTTAAGATTAACTCTAAAATTTAAATTAATTGTTGTATACCTGTATATAAAAATGTTGGAAAATTTATTCACTCTTTTTGATATTGAGCCCCTGTTGGTAACATAATCCTGGATCCACCACTGTTCAAAATTGTTTAGTTGATTAATTTCCCATTTGAATTTTTTATTATCATGAATCTTTTAAAATATAAAATACCTGAAAACATGCTTCTAATTTAAATTATTGATTGATTGAGTATAAAATATTTATTATTAGTCAATTGAATGTTTTACTTTTTTCAATTTAACTCAGACTATTTTTTTAATTAATAACTGATGAAGTTCTGATTTTTTCTGACCTTTCAGTGTTGTTACTGTAATCAGCTATAAAGCATTCAGGTAGCTGCCTGAAAAAAAAAACCCAAAATGGGCCCTTTGTCATTCATTATAGAACTGTCTCAAACATTTCAGTTTTAATGTTTTTCACTTTTTTAAATGGTGCCTGATAAAAATAAAATCATTGCCTTGGTTATCGCATTGCTTTATATAAATAAAGTTAATTTATAAAACAAATAAAAAACCAATCTCACATCATTATTGACTTGTTTTATTGGTTGATTTTTATATCATTGACAATTTAAATTAATTGAAATATTTTTTATTTTTTGCTTGACGTTTTATTATCAACTATTCATATTGTCTCTTTGGTTCCAACAATATAATAATAATAATTTTTTATCTATGTCATCATTTTTATTTGCAGTGTACACATATAATCAATATTGTTCTGTTAAACAGAACACTTTCTTAAATGTGATTTCTTATGTAACAGTATCCAAGGCATTATTTTCTCATAATTATTGTATACTTAAATCTTGAGTATGCTTTTTATACAAAGAGATTTAATCAAAAAATGTTATGTATTTAGTTTTTTGGACATATGCCTTTATTTTTGAATTAAAAGTAAATTGTTAAATTGATTAATATGTTCCAAAAATTATATCTTTTTAAAGAAAACATCTATTTATGCAATTATATAAACAAGTGAAATTGAGATATAATTATATTTCATTATACCTACAGCTTAAATTCTTTCAAGTTTGAATTTCTGAATTTGAAGTTTAAACTATCAGCCAATGAAAGTTATGAATATCATTATAAACTATCATCCAAAAATTAGATGCATTTTAATATTTGGTTACAATTGTATTTTAATAAAAAATATTTTCTTTTCAGATTCCTGAACCCCAAGACCTGTCTTCACTTTCCAATAATCATAACGAGGTTTTATTGCAACTCATGATACTTCATGAGTGCAATGTCTGCTTTTACTTCATCTTCTAGAAATAATGCTTTGTCAAAACTTCCAACATTGCCGAATAAACCAAGTAATATATCCACTACACATAAGCAAGTACCAATTGGTAAGTTTTTGTCTTTAACACATTGTCTAAAATAATAAAATATTTCATTTTTATTAAGTAATATTCTTTAAAATCTAATTAATTTATTTACAGTTATAATCAATAATTATTATTTTTTAGATAATTCCAAATTTTTCTAATTTAAATTTAAATTTATGTTCATATTGACAATTTTTTTTTATTATTTCTAGATCGGTCTCGTAACATCGGTTCAGGTTTATATAATAAGCAAGTTAATTTAAATGGTCAGAATACTTCTACTGCCAAATCAAAATCTTCCACTGTCAAAAACAATCCAATTACAACTAATAATAAAACATCAAAATTGTCTCATACGCGATCTGTGTAAGTTCATTTTATCATATTTTGATGGATGTCATTTTTAATTATTAATATAAACCAGCAATGTCATCCTAATATACATAGGTCTGCTTCATCTCTTCATCGATCGTCCTCTGTAAATAATTTGAATAATAAAGCAACAAATAATTCGATCAAATCCGGACTCGCCTCGACTCGCAATAATAGTAATCAGCTACCGAATCACGTTCTATCAAATGGAACTTCTGCTTCTGCTAAACAAAATGGAATCGCAGAGTCTAAATCTGCTACCTTAAGGGGCGCCAGTTTGACTCGAGAAAAGAATTCATCAAATGGAGCAGATTCGTCGTACAAACCATCACAAAAAGTTTGGGTTGCTTTATTGTTGATATATTCAAACTATATAAAATATCTTATTTGAACTTATTAAAAAAGTTATTAAAAATGGCCTTTACTTTTCAAGAAAATCTATTTCTTTTAATGATCGCTTGTCGTATTTGTAACAGTTTCTTTCCTACCATTTTGGGTTCTTTGATCAAAGTCATTCTAATTCATTCATTTTCTTGCTTTGAAATGAATAATTGTAACATTTAATAAATAATACATTTATATAAGCTGGTTTAATTGGCAGTTCTGTTAATGTAGTACAGCTTACGTGAATATCAACCACTGCTACTGAATAAAGACTGTTGTCATTGTATTAGAAATCATTGCATCCTTAAACCAGATCTATATCAGAGACGCCTGAAATAAGCGGATCCAAAAGAATTGTTATTTTAAATATTTTTTCTGAGATTTGTTTGCTAAGACTTTGAAGATTTATTTGTCTTGTAATAAGTTAGCATTTCTTTAGTTACGTAATCATCTGTAACCAGTTACTTCTAATTCTTCTATTCCAATATCTGTCACGAGTTATACAATCTTATTACATATTTTGATTTATTATCTCTTATAGTAACTATAAATTAATAGACTCGATTCATGATTTTAGACTTTAAATGGCAACTCTAGCAAGCGAGTTGTTGGAGTGAATGTCAACAACGCCGAAGTGAAATATGATCCATATTGTAACAGCGTCAGTGAAGCCACTCAATCTCATTTAGGCAGGGAATCGCAAAGTAGTACGCAAGCCTACAGTAATTTTCAACTTTCTCCAACCTCCGCCGTTAGGAGTTCTTTTTTAACACCCGCTATATTATCAAAACTGGATACACTTAGTGAACGATCTGGTTTAGTTGGTTTGTCCAATTTAGGAAATACTGTAAGCTTATTATAGTTTTTATTATGTGGTCACGTGACGTGCGGTCTTGCTTGACAGTTGAGTGACAGTTAAATGGTGCTAAATTTTCTTTTAGTGCTTCATGAATTCCGTTCTACAATGCTTGAGCAATACTCGGCCTCTGTTAGAATTTGTGCTGTTCTCTAATTGGAAAGAGAATTTGAATCGTAACAGTAAGATGAAGGGACGTCTATTCGAAGGTAATTATTATTGTTATTGTTATTAAAGTTAAATAACTATATATTATTATGTCTATTGGTCTAGTAGACTCTAATAACTAATATTATTGATTGATTGATTGATTGATTGTTCTTAATAATTCCAATTGATTAATTCTGCTTGATGTAGAAACAATGGTATTTCGTTTGAGCTACTGACTGATTGATGTTGCTGAAATATGACTGAACGATTAAATAGATTTCAACTTAGCATATCACCTATTATTATTATTAATAGATTCTATTTGAAAAGGTTTGAGGTTACATCTCTAATATTCTCATTGTTTACCACCATGATCATGCGATAATATGCTTAGTTAGTGCATTGTATGAACACTAAGCATTATTTATATTGTCACAACTGCGTATATAAATAATATTTATGGTAGAGAAATTCAAGTTTTACTCATTTAATTTTTAGAAATAAATCATTTGAGATAAGAAAATGTTCTTCTGTCTTCATAGTCATGGAATGTATTAATAGATTTGGAAATTCCAAATGGATATCGATTTGGAAAATCCAAATTTTTAAATCGATTTTATCTAGGAAAGCTTAAAGAACATACTCATGAAATAAATAAAATAGAAATTTTTTCGAAGCCTAACACCATAGTCGTGTAATACAATGAATGAATCCAGTGACAGCTCAACTGGCATAATGTGGTGAATAATTACATTGTAGAGAATTGTAATCAATCCTATGACGTAATCATCGTTCGAAATAATCGATTAGGAAAATGAATGATAGTAAATGTAATGAATAATAAATGAAAGTCAACAGTTCGTTCGAATTTGAATTTGTTATTGGTAGATAGTGTTTCTTGTATTAATAAATCATAGAGATGTAATACCTATAGAGTGGCAGTCTGAATGAGATTGTGGAGACAAATTGAAAATCGAATTCTGCAGGCAAATCATCAACGAATACT